>ML439969.1:241225-282829 GCA_005239525.1 Nicotiana knightiana
AGCTGCTTCGAAGCTATCGAGCTTCGTTCATTCAAGCCCTGAGTGAAGGCTTGCACCGCCCAGTCATCGGAGACTGGTGGTAATTCCATTCGCTCCATTTTAAAGCGGGATACGAACTCCCTTAGCATCTCGTTCTCTCTTTGTTTAATTTTGAAGACATCGGACTTCCTTGTAGCGACCTTAATGGCACCAGCATGTGCCTTCACAAAAGAGTCTGTCAACATGGCAAACGAATCTATTGAGTTCGGGGGAGGTTACGATACCACATCATGGCCCCCTTGGACAGTGTTTCTCCAAACTTCTTCAACAATACGGACTCGATCTCGTCATCTTTTAAGTCATTCCCTTTTATATCAATGGTATAGGTGGTAATATGCTCATTAGGATCTGTGGTCCCATTGTACTTTGGGATATCGGGCATCCTGAACTTCTTCAGAATGGGCTTCGGAGCCGCACCCGACGGAAATGGTTTCTGCACAAACTTCTTCGAATCTACCCCCTTCAAAATCGGAGGTGCGCCCGGGATCTGATCGACCCTCGAGTTATAGGTTTCTAGTTTTTTATCGTTGGCCTCTATCTTCTTTTCTCCTGATTCAATCCTTTTGGTGAGGTCCTCGAGCATTTTCATAATAGTGGGGTCTGTTCCTAACCCATTGTTATTTGGTGCTTGCTCAACTCGAGGAGCTGGTCCCGCTGTGCTCGGGGTTCTTTGTTGACTCTGTAGCTGAGCAATGGCCATCTAGTGCTTGTAACATCTCAAAAATGACTTGTAGGCTAACTTCTCTTTCTTCCCGAGCTTTGATTCTTTGCGCTTTGTGTTGGTCACCTCCGTGCACACTTCCGTTGGTATTAGTGTCTATATCAACATGCAAAGCATTACTTGAGCCTACATCGACGGGGATTTGTGATGGTGCTACCCAAGGGTTTTGCGGTGGCACACCGGCGACTGAGGTTGTAGCATTGTTCTCTCTATGGAGCTCAAGACCATTGTTTCCATGTGAATTTGTTGAGTTAGACATTTTTTGACCTGAAATCAAATATTCTTGGACACGAAAAAATGTGAAAAATAACTTGTGTTTTCAGAAAACTAGCACCAAAACAATCACTATTATTTTTAGCCCCACGGTGGGCGCCAAACTGTTTATCTTGAAAATGGTATTAACAATTATATTTGATTTGTGGTTCTATAAATATGTGATTTATTCCAACTAGTTAATAATCAAGAAGTAATGAATGTAAGTAAGGAAAATGACATAAGCAAACCAAAGTTACCACAAGACTGGGGCCTCGACCTCACTGGGATCGGGGGCCTCGAGGTAGGATAATAGCAATAAATGAAGGACAATAAATGAAGAACACTACATAAGAAGTAATAAAGCTGAGAGACAGTGTTGAGCACGAAAAAAGCAGAGAATGTTCTATTGTAGTAAATGTTGTGTCTTACAAGAATGATTGGGGTCCCCTTTATATATGAGGGGTGAATCCCAACATAGTACATGTCTAATAATGACAAAGAAATGCTATTGGTACAGTTGTATAACGGCCTTGTACGGACTTGTACTATCTTTGCGGACCTTATCGGCTCTAACCACGTGTTCTTGGGAAATTCCCGCCTTTCCATGACGATCATCGATTATAGACTGCTCCGAGGTAGGCCGTGATGGGCCTTCGACATACTTCCTCGAGGTATGCACTTCGAGATCGAACTTCAGACTCTACTTTGTGCCTCTCGAGATCGGGCTTGGCATGCCATAGAGGCCTCGATATCGGGGTCCCCTGGTATCGACCTCATACAATAAATCAAATGTTGTCACATTCACATTATTAATGGACCATAATCATCTATATGTGATTTGCAAAATCTCATGTCAAATCGATGACAAACATTAGATTCACAGAGTGAAAGATTATTTTGAGAATTCTTATTATTCTCATTACCACAATGATGACGATTATAATTGCGTCTATTGACACGTCCACATCCATTGATACCTCCACGGTAATAATTTTGTCTTCTTTCAGACTTATCACATATTGCTATCACATTCTCTTAAGGGAATGAGAATGAAGCAAATACAATGGGACGGGTTTTCACTTGTTATGCGCACAATCATACATGAATTTGATCATGGCAAGACATAGAAATTTTATCACTTTGTGTGGTTATAATTTCTTGCAAACTCTATTAGAGTTATAATCAATGTTTATTATCTTTGCTTGTATTTAAAATCAAATTATAGAATTTGACGAATTTAAAAAAGAAAAATAAAGTAAAATAGTTACCTTAAATCCAGAATTTAATCATGAAGGAAGTTCATGGAACAATTGACAATCATTATGCTCAACCCCAAAGCTTCTACTCAATTGGTTAGTCTCTGATAACGTGTTATGAAACAATAAAAGAAGAAGAACAATATTACAGAGAAAGAGAGAGGAAATTCTTATTGAATTTTGAGATGAATTACAATGGAATAGGGCCCCTCTATTTATAGGAAAAGAGTGACTTAGTCACCAAGTAAAATCCCTAAGATCTCTCTAAAATATAGACATTCACCTTAAATAGAATTTTATATATATAATTCTAGTTATTATATAAGATCTTACTTATGTGTTTATTATTTTCAAGATGATAAAGTATACGAAATAGTTGTCTTACTTATGTGTTTATCATCCACGAGTTGGATGATACCTTTATTACCTAAAAGTGAGAAAAAGGGATTTCGTTGCCAGGACGTGAACGCGGGTCTCTCGGGTGAGAACCGAGTATCCTAACTACCTACACGGAAAACGCGTTAGTTTGTTCCGGTCATTTTTATTTATAATAATCAATCTATCACTATCAGAACGAGGGGTATGTTGAGGAATTTCTTGATCCTCTACTCCTAATGTTTTCTTTCTAAGGTTTGCAATAATTAACATTTTATATCTGGCAGCTAAGATTAGAGGCAGATCAGGATATAACATATACTATAGTAAAAGCACAAATGCCTTTAGCAAAATATCGTTAGTCTTTTTTATCCCTTAAAAATAAGTTTCATATTGGACAATTATGTAAGTTAAGTTACTTTCCTAATATTTAAAACTTTACAAGTAAAATTTTTATTATTACCAAATATTTAGGAGTTCGAGATCAACTAAATAAGGATAAAATATATTAAGAAAAAAGAAAGACAATATGAAATGTAAAAGGTAAGTTTCTTCTCAGACGAGGACAAAAAATATTGTGTAATTTTTCGTGTAAATATTTTGTGCCTATATCGTACAAGGAAAATTTTATCGTCTATCAATTTTGATCCTTTATATATTTTCTTGGTTGTTTAAATTATATTTTATTAAATTATTTCACAACTATAATTATTTCATGTGTTGATTTTCCTAATATTTACTTATTTAGGATTTTAAAATCAGTTTTATTTATCGAATATCATGTCAGAAGTCTTAATATATAACATTTAAAATCAATTAAAATTTTAATCATCTTTTACAAAATTAATTCCTTAAGCAAATAGATGTTTGAGACAGTAGATGCAATGCAATGTTTATATACACTAGATTCGCCTCCATCTGAAATCTTTATCTAGGCCCAAATAGTAGTGGGTTTTGTGTCCCTCAGGCCCCTCTTCCTCCAGAGTCGGATCGGCACCTGTCCTTCAAATTTAAACATTTGATTGGGAACGTTGCAGCAAGCATCAAGTCAAGCATATGATAATTCTTTTCCACTTTAGTTGAGGTCAAGAACTATTTCGTTATAGATAGAAACAGATTTAAGCTTTTAAGTTAGTCAGTGAAAACTAATTTATAACATATTTTGAGTTATTATTGGTGACTTGAATGTATGAATATGATGGTATCTCTCTGTATTGGTACGAATTTATTTGCAGTTTTGACAATTCTGCTTAGCCAACAAGAGAAGAGACCATGTAAACCAACCCGAGGTAGTGCTCTCTCTGTCCAGAAAATTGTTGCTCCACAGGCATTTCCGAGTAGATCACAAACCTCAGAGCTTTAGTGCATGGACCAAGGAATTTTCTTAAGCTATTGAAAGTCTTTAACATAGAAATGGTTGAAATTTTGAAAGTGCCTTCATGCTTGCCATAGACTGCTGTATCATTTAGAAAGAAAGGCTTGTGGCACCCAAGGCTATGGACTAGTGCTCAATAAGGTAAAAATACTACTCTTCCTATCTGCCTAAGATTATCAAAAAGTAGAAAAAAAAGATTGTCCTCCATCCTGCTGAAGGAAAGAAATAGAAATATGGTAAAAGTCGTTCCAAACTGAAGAAGACAAGAAAGCCATTTTTACTGCAAGAATATGATTACAAATGCAAACATAACACCAGTCATCAATTCAAGTGCATACATACAGTCAAACCTGCAACATGGCAGCATTTAGAAAACTTCAGCTACCTTGGTTGCAAGAATGCGTTCTCGTCTTTCTACATACCCAAATGGGAACCAACCTGCATTCCCCTTGCACTCACCTTCAGCCCAACCATTGTTTGACACCTTTCGGGAAACAAATAAACCAATGTCAGCTAATACATGAACGGAGAAGGAATAGGATCTAACAAAAGAATTTACCGGACTCAAAAACTGTAAGCTAGTGCTAGACAACCATGACTATACATTATTACCAGTTGAAGAAAGCATGGTGCCAATGCTAGTACCCTATTCCAGATGCACCATGGTCACAAAAAGTTAATCAACTTATCAGAATGGATAATAATTTTCTGTCAACCAGATACTCATGCTGAGGGATCGGCGTGTTGGAGGTTTGGGGATTTGAGGGGGATAGGGTATTCGCACGTACTGTGACAACGAAGCATCAGAAAGAAAAATATTACTGATAACATTAGACAGAGAGCTAAGCTTACTTTTCGAACAACTACATAGTCACCAACTGATAATGTGAGCTCTACAGCTGACTCAGCTTCATATGGGTGTACGACCTGCAGTAAGAGATGTATAAACAAATTAAAAGCTAAAATTAAGTAAAAACACAAAGAGAGTAATCCATCATGTTTATTGATTCATAAGAACGCGAGAGAGAGCCAAAGTAACCATCACCTCTGCCAAGAAATAAGTTTTCCCATCTATGGATCCATCATATGACTGAGAAGCAAGTCCACCATTGACTTCAGTATAAGCTGGGGGAGGAGGCATCGGATTATAACTAGGAGATGCTTCGATTCTTTGACGCCCTGACATCATCTATGCACTCAAAGAGCATACATCAATCCGAACACTTAAAAGTGATAAACCAGTCAGGAGACTGGATGTAAAACTACTAAGATACCACCAACAATTTTGATAGAGAAAGAGCGCACCTCTGCCTCAAGCTGATCAAGGATTTGCAGAACTCGCTGATGATAATGACGTTGTGCCTCAACCTTGAACAAGAAATCAGTGAAGGGGCTTTCGATGGAGATCTCTGATTGAAAAAGGAGACACTGAATTACAGTAGTAAAATGAAACAAATATTACCATGGCTACGAGCCGTTGGAGTGTTAACCTCTGTTGTTGAGCTTCAACAGCAGTCATGGCAGCAGAAGCTTCTTTTCCCAAAGTAGCCATGTTTGACTTTAGGTCCTTAAGTTTTGCTTCAGCAGCTTCCAGCCTTGATGCACTTTCAGGATTACCATTGGATTCCCTCAATTTAGCCTGCCGTCTGGAAACTTCGATAGCCTGATTTATTCCAAAGAAGGTAGGCATAACTACAGAAATTCAAGATATAATGCAAGTAACTCAGTGATACATGACTAGATATCAATTAATAAACAATAAGTGGCAATTGTTTAGTCAATCAGTCAAATAATGAACCACGCCTCAGTTTCAAATATTAGCTATAGTTTAGTAATAAAAATTATTAGCATACTGACTGGAATGATTAATGTGGAAGACAACAATAGGTGGATAGACAGGGAATACTTCAAATGAACACACTTCTCTTCTTTAAAGCTACCTGAGCTTCAGCATCCTGCCTCACTCTATCATAACGCTGAGCAAGATGTCGAGCATCCTCCAGTGGAGCTCCAACAACCATTGCTCTTAAAGGCTCAGCAACCTGAAGTTTGAAACTTAATCAAGAATTTAATACAAATCCCATACTTACCTTAATATTTCATGAATTAATTAATTACAAAGAAAGATCTAAACCATCTGATTGGAAAGCTCTTTGTGGCACTGCTCGCTTGGTAACAACTAACAAGGGAGATCTAACTTTTCTATATACACAAAGTCCAGAACATCTGGAAGATGAAATGCAGGTTACAAATACAAAGCTATGGTGTTATTGCGACAATGAAAACTGCTAATAATGGGACATTCATTATATCAAGAAAATAGAAAAAAGATGAAAAGGAAATAAATGATTGTCTATAAAAAGTCAGAACATATATCTCATCAATCTTAAACTAAAATTACCAAGATAATGTTTTGACCTTTAGATTTGAGTTGTAGACATTGTAAGCAAATTTAGCTAAGTTTGGTTGGTTATTTGTAAGACTGCTCTCCTGCACTTTCCAGGCACTGTGCCTGGTTGCCGAACATAACCACCGAAAATCATCAATATTTTGCTCATGTGTACTCTCCAGCCTCATTTCATAGTAAAAATAACAATATTAATTTTGACATGATTGCAGATTATCTGAATTTTCTGTCGTATACAAAGATATTCTAGTATTCACTATCTAGCAATACTTCTAAGACAAATAAAGCAAAAAAGGAAAACACAGAAGATATTGTAGCTAGATACGATCTAAATAAAGTTATGCATAATATCAACTTATCAAAATATCATTGACTCCAAAATTTCGTAAAGTAACCTTTAAATCACAATCCACCACTCTATAGATTTCACTTTTTTCTTTCTTAATTTTTCCTAGTGCAGCCTGAACCAGCACCTCTCATTCCTTTGCACAGAAAACAAAATTTGATGAAACACACATGATAATGAAGAAGGGCTTTCAATAGATCCAAACCTGCGTCCCAAGGGCTTTCAATAGATCCTCACGTTCCTTCTCAATTTCAGCCTGAACCCTACTATAACTTAATGCTGCTTTAGATAATGTATTGCCACTTGTACATGTGTTTTCAGCCCCATATTTTCGACTGTCTTCTGCCAACCTAGTACCTAAAAAAGGAATGTATGTAGGACCTTAGTGAAAAAATAAGCCTTAGAGATTACACATATACGTAAGAAGAAATTTCAGTGACTGACCAATTTCAATTTGCTTTGAGCCACTGATGATGTAGCCTTCAACACCTCGGACAATATCTCTTTGGAAGTGCTAGTGATAGAACAGGATACAAAGAATAAAGAGAAAAAAAGAATCCAAAAAGACATTCTAAAATGGGGGAGTTTTGTCAAACCTTGCCAGCACGAGTAGAAATGTACAGCTTCTCAAGTTTTTGATGCTGTTGCAACTCTACTTCATCGGTAATACTATTATCATGGCCACCTAGTCCACTAGCAAATTGTTTGAAGACAGCCTAAGCATAAAAACAGCAAAGAATCAACAAAGACGCATCGTTTACATGCACCGGCTTGAGAGGGAGTGTTAGGGAGTTAGTATGTATGTATGTATGTATAGTGTTCCACATTAGTACTACGTAAATATCATATATAAATAGGGCTAATCTTAGACACAAATGAACACAAGAGGAATTCTTTCTTCCCATGTCTTAAACTCTGACATATTCAATGTACGGCTACAATAGAGCAAGGATTTACGAAGGTGCTCACCTGCATCTAAACTGATGCTACTTGATATTGATGTCAACAACCTTCTCCTTCCGGTCAGAGGTGTATCCATGATTTAAGCTTTAAAGGTTCAACTTTAAGGTTCTTAGAATTAAACTCATTGTATTTTTAAAGTTATGGGTTCATACCTATAATTTATTGCAATTTTCGTGGATTTTTTACACATGAATTTATGCTCCGTGTCAAAAGTATTGGGTTCACCTGGTACTAACACGTTGCATCCGCCTCTGCTTCAGATGGAGGGCCACCTCTATTCGGTGGTCACGGAGATGTTACTGGTGGTTAATCACCGAGTTACAAAGTTTAAAGATGAATCAGATTCCATTCTCGCGTCTCAAAGCTTGAGACCAGCTACGATGGATTCAAAGCTAAACTATGAGCTTCAACTCTTCCTTACCAGAAAGAGAGGTCCTCAACTGCTACATCCTCTTCCTTCCGTTACCATAAATTAGGCAACTAACTTCAGCATTTGCTATCAAAGATAAAGACGGATTAATAGAACCACATTATTTTCGTTCCATTTATAAATCTGGAATTCACTACTAAGTCCATCTTTTTGAATCAAATGCACTAGATGATTCACCCCTACCCTTCTTGTGTCAACCAATGATCCTAACTAAAGCTCCATCTTAAATCCCACAAAAAAAGAAGGGATCTTTGTATCAAAATAAACAAATTTAGAAGAAAAAGAATCCGGCGAACAAAAGTGAAGAGCTAAAACTAACTATTCTTCCTACTCACAAAAGAAAAAAAGAACAGCTTGAAGAACATTCTCCTCTGTCCAAATTCTTTGGCACTGTTACTATTTAGGAAGTCAAACTGTTTTCTTTTTTACTATGATGTTTAAAATTAAATATACTTATATTCTTAACTATATAAAATTTGTGATTTACAATAGCTCTATGTAGTGTCTGATTTTATTCTTAAAAGGATTAAAGCTACACAGAGGAGTCTGTGAGTCTGCCCCAGACCATGTCATTTATTATTTTCCTTTTTTTTTCAGAAAAGAAAAAGAAAAAGAACTGAGTAAAAAGAAAATATAACAAGAGAAAGAGTTAAGAGTACAGTTAGGGTTCAGTTCTTCACCTATAGTTATGGAAAACCTGGTGTATATATATATATAGAGAGAAGAAATTACCTGTTGTTGTTTGGCAACTTGTTCTCTGAGCTTAGTAGCTTGTTTTCTGATTGCTTCCATTTTTTTCACACCACCACAGTCCACAGCAGTCAGCGGAGAGAGTGATGAAAAGAAGAGGGAGAGTTGTCTCAACTTTCTGTTTCAAAAAATGTCTCGGAACTCAATTCTTGTTACTTTTGTTTTAAACTTGTTGGACTCCGTAATTGCCTCTGTTTGACTTGTCACTTTTTCGCCCCTTATCTCACTTGTCCTTTATTAATTTTCTCCAAGTAAGTTTTTAAGTTCTGATTTTGACCTAACTAATTTCGGACCGTTTAGATGATTCATTTTAGTAGTCAAGTATTTTAAGAATGTTACGAAACAATAAAATAACAAGAACAATATTGTAGAGAAAGAGGGGGAGGGGAATTCTTATTGAATTTTGAGATAATTTACAATGGGGTAAGATCCCTCTATTTATAGGGAAAAAATGACTTAGCCACAAAGTAAAACTCTCTAAAAGATAGACATTCACTCTAAATAGAATTCTATTCATAACACTCTCTTCGAATGTCTATTCAACAAATAATGTGCATCTTTAAAACCTTAATTAAAATAAAACCCAATGGGAAAAAAAATTCTAGAAAAGAAAAAAGAGTACACATGTTTAGAAATGCGCCTTTTGGTTGCCTCGTTATAAACCTTGTAAGGAAAATCCAGTAGGACAAAACCTTTTAAGGGAAAAAGAGTGTAACGTGCATTAACTCCCCCTGATGAGAGCATCAATTCACATCCTTGAGTCTTCACATCCCGATCTTGTACACTAGCTTCTTGAAGGTTGACGTCGGTAGAGATTTTGTGAACAAATCAACCATATTATCACTTGAACGAATCTGTTGCACATTGATATCACCATTCTTTTGAAGATCATATGTGAAAAATAACTTTGGTAAAATATGTTTTGTCCTATCTCCTTTTATGAATCCTCCCTTCAATTGAGCTATGCATGCTGCATTGTCTTCATACAAAATCGTGGGTAGTTTCACACTTCAAACCACATTTGTCTCGAATAAGATGTATTATAGACCTCAACCACACACATTCTCGACTTGCTTCATGAATAGCAATTATCTCAACATGATTAGAAGAAGTAGCCACGATTGATTGCTTAGTCGATCGCCAAGATATGACAGTGCCCCCACATGTAAGCACATAATCTGTTTGAGATCGAGCCTTGTGTGGGTCAGATAAATACCCAGCATCGGCATAACCAACAAGATCGGGACTGCAATTATTGTCATAAAATAAGCCCATATCAGTAGCTCCTTTTAGATACCGCAATATGCATTTGATTTCATTCCAATGTCTCCTTGTAGGAGCAGAGCTATATCTTGCTAAGACATTAACTGAAAAAGTTAAGTCAAGCCTTGTAGTGTTGGAAAGATACATTAGTGCACCAATTGCACTAAGATATGGTACTTCAGAACCAAGTAGCTCTTCATTCTCTTCTTGAGGTCAGAATGGATCCTTATTCACATCAAGTGATCGAACAACCATCGGAGTACTTAATGGATGTGCTTCATCCATGTAAAATCGTTTCAATACCTTTTCTATGTAGGTAGATTGATGAACAAAAATCTCGTTTGCCATATGTTCAATTTGCAAACCGAGAAATAATTTTATCTTTTCCAAGATCTTTCATCTCGAATTCTTTCTTTAAATAATCAATTGCCTTTTGGAGTTCTATAGGAGTTCCAATAAGGTTTATGTCATCAACATATACGACAAGTACAATAAATTCCGATGTTGTTTTCTTTATAAAAACACATGAAAAAATGGCATCATTTATATAACCTTCCTTTAATAAGTACTCACTTAGACGATTATACCACATACGTCCTGATTGCTTTAGACCATACAAAGATCTTTGCAATTTGATTGAAAATATTTTTCGGGATTTTGAATTATGTGCGTTAGGCATTTTAAATCCCTTGAGAATTTTCATGTGTATCTCATTATCAAGTGAACTATAAAGGTAGGCGGTAACCACATCCATTAAATGCATGTCAAGCTTTTCATGTATAGCAAAACTAATGAGATAACAGAACGTTATAGCAGCCATAACGGGTAAATATGTCTCTTCATAATCGACACCAGGCCTTTGTGAAAATCCGTGTGCAACAAGGCGTCCCTTATATCTTTGTACCTCATTTTTCTCATTCTTCTTGCGTACAAAGATCCAGTTATACCCAACAGGCTTAACACCATTAGGTGTTTGGACTACAGACCCAAAAACTTCACGTTTCGCAAGTGAATTCAATTCTGATTGGATTGCTTCTTGCCATTTTGGCCAATCACGTCTTTGTCGGCATTCTCCAATAGATTGAGGTTTCAAGATCCTCATTATCTTGCATAATTCTAGGTGCAACATTATATGCAAAGACATATTCCACCACTATATCCACTCGATTCAATTTTTTCTCAATATCGATTGGATTTATTGCTAGTTCTTTATTTTCTTGAGTTTCGGGCTCAGTGGTTTCCTCATGAATCTCAGAATTTATTAAACCGTGAATTTCTTCATGAGACTCTTTCGTAGTGTCATTTTGATCATTTATTTTCCTTTTTCTAGGATTTCGATCCTTAGAACCCAGTGGTCTGTCACGTTTTAGGCGTGCTTTTGAATCATTAGCTATGACACTAGAAGATTGTCCAGCGGGGACATTAATACGGATTGGAACATTCTTTGCAGGGATATGTGATTTTGTTATCCTTTTTCAAATCCGTAAATGCGTCTGGCATTTGATTTGCTATTCTCTGCAAATGGATAATCTTTTGCACCTCTTTTTCACAAATAGAGATACGTGGATCAAGATGAGACAATGATGGATTTTTCCACAAAAGTTTCTGTTTGGTTTCACCAATATCACCCCCTAACTTTGGGGAAAGTGTCTCATCGAATCGACAGTCTGCAAATTGAGCAGTGAACAAATCCCCCATTAATGTTTCGAGGTAGCGAATAATGGAGGGCGATTCAAACCCAACATATATTCCTAACCTTCTTTGGGGACCCATTTTGGTGCGATATGGTTGTGCTACAGGCACATATACTGCGCATCCAAAAATTCTTAAAATGGGATATATTAGGTTCATGACCCAAAACTAATTGCAACAGGGAATATTTATGATCATTTGTCGGTCTGAGATGAACTAACATTGTTGCATGTAAAATGGCGTGACCCCAAACAGAAGTGGGCAGTCTCGTTTTCATGAGTAACTAATTTCAAATGTTTAATTAAACACTCAACAAGGCCATTTTGAGTGTGAACATGAGCTACAGGATGTTCCACTTTTATCACAATTGATAAGAAATAATTATTAAATGCTTGGGATGAAAACTCAGCAGCATTATCAAGTCTAATAGACTTAATTGGATTATCGGGAAATTGTGCCCGTAATCGGATTATTTGTGCCATTAATTTTGCAAATGCCAGGTTGCGAGATGACAATAGGCACATATGAGACCATCTTGAAGATGTATCTATTAATACCATATCATATCTAAACGATCCACTAGGTGGGTGAATAGGTCCACAAATGTCCCCTTGTATACGTTCCAAAAACGCAGGGGACTCAATCCCAACCTTTGTTGGTGATGGTCTAACAATTAACTTGCCTTGATAACAAGAAGTGCAAGAAAATTCATTATTTAAGGAATCTTTAAATTCTTTAATGGATGCCCATTTGAGTTTTCTATAATCCGTCTCATCATAATTGATCCAGGGTGTCCCAGTCGATCATGCCAAAGTACAAAAGTATTGGAATCAATAACATTTTGGTTTATGGTAGAATGTGCCTCAATTGCACTAATTCTTGTCCAATACAGGCCACAAGATAAAGATGAGAATTTCTCAATTACCCTTTTCTGGCCAGAGACATTCTTGGTAATGATGAGATATTCAAGGTTATTCTCATCTATTGTCTCAATATGATATCCATTTCGGTGGATATCTTTAAAACTCAACAAGTTCCTCTTGGACTTGGAGGAGAACATTGCATTCTCTATGATAAGTATTGTTCCTTTAGACAGAGTTATAGTAGCTCTTCCAGAGCCCAATTAATTAAGTACTACCAGAAATTGTAGTAACATCTGCCTTACACATACTTAAATGAGAGAAATATTTCTTTTCTTTGAATATTGTATGTGTCGTACATGAATCAACTAAGCAAATATTTTTACAATTGAACTTTGATCCAAGTTTATTTTGTGAGATATCTATATTTTCTTCCCATTGTTTGACATACAAAAGAAATATACGAATAAATATTAGTATTTTCAAACATAAAGGAAAAGAAACAGTTAAATTTTTCGAGCGAATTCTAATTATAATACAAATAATTAAGTAGCTAAAAATAATACAAGTATAAGTACACTACACATGTGATTAATACAGTTACAACAACTTTATTATAAGTTATTTACTTTTGTATTTAATAATAAAATTTATTATTAACGTTTACTATGAGAAAACTGAAATTTATTATTAACGTAACAAAATTTGTTATGTGTTACTATTAATGTTTAACGAGCATGCGTTGTTTAAAACAAAACCAGAAGACTAAGTAAATTAAAACATTGTTTAAAACAAATACTAGAACTATATTTAATCAAAACGAACTAACATTGTTCCATAAAATAAATAAAACTAATGACTACTACTCATGTAAAGAACTATGATTACATGATGTTTATTCATTAACTACTAAGAATAGGCAAAAATAATGAACTACTCAATCATCTTTAACCACGGATCCATCACCGATTAAGTGATCTATTTTTCTATCAGGGTGCTCAAATAAGTCTGCCACATCCAAGTGGGTGATGTCAAAATCATTGTCAGAGACAAAATTGGCTTCAGGGCCTTTATTCTTTAGAGATTCTTGATAAAGCTCAATCAAATGTCTCGGTACATGATAAATATTTGCCCAATGCACTTTTCCACCACAACGATAACATTCAGTTTCTGAACCATTTGCCTTTGGCTTCTCATTTTTCCCTTTCCACTTTTGGTGGTTATTTTTCTTTGGGGGTTGACTAACACCAAGAAAATTTCTTCCTTGTCCACGGCCACGGCTGTGGCCATGACCATTAATAGGGCCACGGCTACGGCCACGACCATTAATAGGGCCACGGCCTTTCCCACGCTTAGCATAATGGGAATACACCTCATCCACTTCAGGCAATGGTGTAGACCCAGTGGGTCGATTTTCGTGATTTCTCATGAGCAAGTCGTTATTTCGTTCAGCCAATAGGAGAAGAGAATGAACTCAGAGTACTTCTTGAAACCTTTCTCTCGGTATTGTTGTTGCAAGACCATATTGGAGGCATGAAACGTTGTGAACGTTTTATCAAGCATATCATAGTCGGTGATAGTGTCTCCACAGAGTTTCAATTTAGAAGTAATTCTGAACATTGCAGAATTATATTCAGAAATATACTTAAAGTCTTGGAGCCTCAGATGAGACTAATCATATCGTGCTTGTGGAAGAGTGACCAACTTTAAGTTGTCATATCTTTCCTTTAAGCTATTCCACAAAACAAGTGGATTTTTGACTGTGAGATATTCTATTTTCAACCCTTCATCAAGGTGATTGCGCAAGAAAATTAAGGCCTTGTCACAGTCTTGGGTAGATGCTTTATTTTTATCTTTAATAGCGTCTCCAAGATCCATTGCATCTAAATGGATTTCAGCATCCAACACCCATGTCATATAGTTCTTGCCCGAAACTTCAAGGGCAACGAACTTTCTTTTCATAATGTCAATCATAATTAAAAAGAGGAGAAAAATTATATCTTAATCTTCTCAAAGAGGTTCTTGAGATGCTAGAGTCTCGTGTTGATTACGTGTTATGAAACAATAAAAGAACAAGAACAATATTGTAGAGAAAGAGGGAGGGGGAATTCTTATTGAATTTGGGATGATTTACAATGGTGTAAGACCCCTCTATTTATAGGGGAAAATGACTTAGCCACAAAGTAAAACTCTCTAAAAGATAGACATTCACTCTAAATAGAATTTTATTTATCACAAAGTATAAATTTTTATTTTTACTTGTCACTTTTTACAAATCAAAAGAAAAATAATTTATTTTTTCTATTGTAATATTAATTACTCATTTCAAATTATTTTTCAAATCCATTAAGATTACACACCAATTAATAAGGGTATCATGGTAAATTATACACTTTATTTATTATTCCTGTTAAGATGAAGCCCCATAATATTTTACAAGAAGATGAAGCATAATCGAAGAAGAAGAAGGCTAGTTCATCTGGTAAAGAAATGAAGAAGATGAGAGGTTTCAGACAAGAAAGGACTTCGGAGATATCTAGATAAAAGTCATATTTTATCTATTTTACTTTGCTCAGCTGATTATACACGTGGAGGAATCTCAACCCTTGAAGCTATTTTAATTTGAGCCATTGATATGGCAAATCCAGTTGTACATAGAGGTTATGAGAGCACATGTAAAGGAACAACGTTAGTTTTTTCTGTTAGAGAGTTAGGCAATAGAAATTGAACAAGTGTATAGTATTATTAATTTTACATTTTTTCTTTTTAGCTAATTTACTTGTATAAAGAGGGACAAGATATTGTGAATACATCATCAGAAAATTCTGCAATCTTAGTCTTCAATTTCTTTCATGGTATCAGAGCACTACTAGCTCGATCCTTCAATCCTTCATCAAATCTGATATTTCAACCTTCCTCTAATCTGCATCCATGGCTGGAATAGAAGCTTCCCCAACTCTCACTGCTACTGGATCGACCAGTCAAATGAAGACCTTTGATTCCAACCAACCCTACTTCCCACACTCTCCAGATGCACCTGGGATGAGCCTTGTCAATGCGCCTTTGATGGAAGAGGTTTCCCAGGTTGGAGAAGGTCCATTCTCATTGCACTCTCAGCCAAGAACAAACTTGGCTTCATCGATGGTACTTGTAAAGAACCTAAGCCTGACTCAGTAGATCATCCTTTATGGGCAGAGTAAATGACATGGTGACTTCATGGCTGCTCAATTCACTCTCAAAAGACATAGGTCAAAGTGTAATCTACTAAAAGACAACAGGAAATTTGTGGAACAACCTTGAACGTAGATTTGGCCAATCAAATAGGGCCAAACCATATTAGCTACAAAAAGAAATTTCAGCATCAGTTCAAGGAAATAACAATGTTTCAAGTTATTTCACTACACTCAAGAAGCTATGGGATGAAATGGACTCATTAAACTCTCATAGAAGTTGCTCATGTGACTGTGTGTGTGGTGGAAAGGCTAAGGTGGCTAAGTTCTTAGAGGATCAAAGGATACTTCAGTTCCTTATGAGGATCAATGATGTATATGCCCAGGCTAGAGGAAACATTTTCATGATGAGTCCTCTTCCTAACATGGACTTTGCTTATTCACTGATCCTACAGGATGAGAACCAGAGAGAAGTCTTTGTAAATCTTGTGAGTCCTCAACTCAAATCGGATGCATCCTCATTCATGGTAGGTGAATAAGCAAAAGGAGCACTAAGGTACAACAATCAAGGACAAAGGGCATGGAATGCTACATCAAGATCTGGAAACAATCAACAACAAAAGAACAAACCTAAGAAGGCCAAATTCAATCCCAATATCAGCTGTACTTATTGCCTGAAAATAGGACATGTTAAGGGGGGTTGCTACAGGCTAAATGGATTTCCAGATGATTTTCAGTTTACCAAATCCAACAATCATCATCCCACAGTCAAAGGGAATGCAGTGATGGGGGTTATGACAATGAAACCAACCCTAATACTAACAATGAAGGAGGTGTGGGAAGTCAGAATCAATCTTTCAGCAAGGAGCATATCTCAGAATTAGTTAACATAATCAGACAGGTTCAAGTTGGCAATGCAGGGAGTACAGGATCTGAGATCAATGCCAATGCAATGGCTGGTACTATTCTTAAGTATTCAGGAACATGTTTGGCAGTTTTTAACACTAAAACTTGGATCATTGACTCAGGGCATCTGAAGATATGTGTTTTTATTCAAGCTCCTTTTTAGAATTATCTCATCTTCCTATACCTGTTCATATTAGTCTGCCTAGTTCTTTCCAACTATATGTCACACACATAGGAAGAGTTTCTTTCAAAATGACATGATTCTTGAAAGAGTACTTTACGTTCCCATATTTTAAGTATAACTTACTGTCAGTTCATAAGTTATGTCTTCAGTTCAAATGTTCTCTTAATCTGACATCCACTATATGTGTCTTGCAGGACCTTTTAGTGAGAAAGGGGCAAGTTCTTGGTGAGATAAGAGGAGGATTATATCTGCTGAATCCAATTTCCATTACTGTAGAACCTAATTCTAGTAAAAATGTATTTTCAATTCCAAAAGGAAGTCATTCCAATCCTATTTCCAGTACTGTCTCTAGTCTAGGAGTTATGTCTATGAGTGCAGTCTCTAATGTAATCCAATGGCATGCTAGATTGGGCCATTTACCTTTTGAAGTAATGAAAACTCTAAATTTCATTTCTTTTCCCTCTTCTTTTGATTATGTGTGTGATCTGTGTTATCAAGCCAAACAAACTAGACTACCTTTTCCCACAAGCCAAATCAAGACAAATGGTATATTTGATCTTATACACATTGACACTTGGGGACCTTTCAAAATCTAATACTTACAATGGTTACAAATATTTTCTAACTGTTGTAGATGATTTCAGTAGAGGAACATGGACTTTTCTACTAAGTTCAAAAGCAAATGCATTTACAGTTTTAAAATCATTTTTTGCCATGACAGAAAGGTAGTTCAATGTTAAGGTAAAGAAGGTGAGATCTGATAATGCCTTAGAATTGGGAAGAGGATCACAACAGTCTGATTTTCTGTCTTCACAGGGGATTTTACATGAAACTTCTTATGTGGCAATACCCCAACAGAATGGTATAGTTGAGAGAAAGCATAGACATCTACTAGAGGTTGCTAGGGGTTTATTCTTTCAATCCAAAGTCCCCATATAATACTAGGGTGAATGCATTTTAAATGCAACCTATTTGATTAACAGGTTCCCCTCTAGAGTTCTTAAGGGAAAGACTCCTTATCACATCTTGTTTGGAAGACCACCAGCATATGACAATCTAAAGGTTTTTGGCTGTTTGTGTTATGCATCTACTTTGATTCACAACAGGAGCAAGTTTGATCCTAAAGCACAAGCATGCGCTTTCATGGGATATTCATTACATCAGAAAGGGTACAAGCTTTTAGATTTGAAGACAAGGAGTGTTTTTGTGTCTAGAGATGTGAAGTTCTATGAGAATCATTTCCCTTTTGTCACCACAACTACACCACCAACTCAACAAATGTTCCCTCCAACTCCACCTATCCTAGACACCTCATCACCTGATATTATGCCTTCATCTTCTCCCTCTCTTTTACCATCTCCTTCATCCTACCCCAATCCTACCAACACTGCTCCTCCAAATACCAATATTACCACACCTTTTTCACCTAGATAACTTGATTTCTCTTACCCTTCTCCCACTCAGAATTCTCATATTTCATCTCCACCTTCTCATCTCAGTTCTAGACTACTTCCAACTCTAGTTTCTATTCACCACTCTGCCTCACCTGATCCTGATAACAATGTCAGTTTTCCTATACCTCCACCACCTATCAGAAAGTCTGAAAGGGTTTCTCAGCAGCCTAGATATCTATAGGACTATGTGTGCAATGGGATTTTTCTTTCTGACATTAATTCTTCTTGTTTCAATCATACACCCTCTCCAACTACCCTATCTTTTGGAGCTTTATCAGATAATAATCTGAACGTTTTAAGATCAATGTGTTCTATTTTTGAACCTTACAATTATGCTCAAGCTTCTCAGGATGCAGGTTGGAGAAAAGCTATGGAAGCAGAGCTAGTAGATCTTGATCTTAACAACAGTTGGGATGTTGTGGACTTGCCTCAAGGCAAGAAAGCTTTACCTTGTAAGTGGGTATACAAGGTAAAGCACAAATCAGATGGTTCTATTGAAAGACTAAAGGCACGATTGGTAGTAAGCGGGGATATTCAAAGAGAAGGAATTGATTATTCTGACACATTCTCATCTATGGTCAAAATGACCATAATTAGATGTCTATTGACTGTGGCAGTGAAGAAAGGTTGGAATGTGTCCCAACTTGATGTAAATAATGCATTTCTTCTTAGGGACTTACAAGAGGAGGTCTACATGAAGTTTCCTGCCGGGTTATCTCCATCTAAACCTAATAAAGTTTGCCTTTTGAAGAAATACCTCTACGGATTGAAACAGGCCTCTAGACAATAGTACGCTAGACTGGCCGGAGCCCTTAGTTTCAAGGGATATTCAGCTTCCCTAAATGACTACTCTTTGTTCTTTCGACAAAACAAAGGACTCATTTCCATTTTAGCAGTTTACGTAGATGATATACTTCTTACTGGGAATGACTTTGCAGAAATAAACCATATTACTCATTTTCTCAATTCAGAGTTTAAAGTCAAGAATTTGGGGAACATTCACTATTTATTGGGGATGGAGATTATCAAAGAACCATAAGGTTTCATTATCAACCAGGGGAAATTTACCTTAGAATTACTGGAGGAATTTGGTTTCTCAGGAGCTGCTGTATCTTCACCACTCGAACCTTCTTCTAAATTGCATCTGGATTTATCACCTCCATTAGCTGACCCTACTATATATCGTCGTCTTGTTGGTAAACTTAATTACCTCACCAAAACTCACCCAGATATTTGTTTTGATGTGCTCTCTCTAAGACAATATATGCATAAGCCTTCAATATCCCATCTTTCTGCTGGCATGCATGTTTTGCGATATTTAAAATCCGATCCAGCTCAAGGCATTCTCTTATCCGCTAATTCATCTCTTGATTTGAATGCCTTTTGCAATGCCGACTGGGCTGCTTGCAAGAACACTCGGCGCTCTATTAGTGGTTTCTTCATCACTTTAGGGGGAGCTCCAATTTCATGGAAATCGAAGAAACAGGTTTCAATTTCATTATCCTCCACCGAGTCAGAGTATCGTTCCATGAGGCGCGTCACTGCAGAAATCACTTGGTTAGTTCGCCTCCTCGCTGACCTCTCTGCACCTCCTACTTTGCCGGTCACAGTGCACTCAGATAGTTAAGCTTCCATATATATTGCTCGCAACCCCATTTTTCACGAAAGAATGAAGCATGTGGAACTGGATTGCCACTTCGTCTAGCAACAATACCTCTCCGGTTTAATCACTCTCTCTTTCCTCCCCTCGAAGCATCAACTTGCGGATCTATTCACCAAACCTTTAACTAGGGTTTCTCACCATCAGATTTTTCCCAAGTTGGAGGTTTTGTCTTCACCCTCCAACTTGAAGGGGGATGTTAAGATGAATCCCCATAATAATTTACAAGAAGATGAAGCAGAATAGAAGAAGAAGAAAGCTAGTTCATCTGGTAAAGAAATGAAGAAAATGAGAGGTTTCAGACAAGAGCAAAAGGTCTTCGGAGATATCTAGATAAAAGTCATATTTTATCTATTTTACTTTGCTCAGCTGATTATACACGTGGAGGAATCTCAGCCCTTGAAGCTATTTTAATTTGAGCCATTGATATGGCAAATCCAGCTGTACATAAAGGTTATGAGAGCACATGTAAATGAATAATGTTAGTTTTTCTGTTAGAGAGTTAGGCAATAGCAATTGAACAAGTGTATAGTATTATTCATTTTACGTTTTTTCTTTTTAGCTAATTTACTTGTATAAAGAAGGAGAAGATATTGTGAATACATCATCAAAAAATTCTGCAATCTTAGCCATCAATTTCTTTCAATTCCTTAAGGAGTGTGCAAAATCAATAATGGACAAATAAAAATGAACGGATGGGTATATGTTAGGAAACCAGAGGTTGTGGGAAAAATCATATTTGAAATTCGAATAGTCATAGTTTTTCGAAAAAATTGACTTATAAGTGGAGAAAAAAGTGTTTTTTTTCTTTCTAAAGATAAGGTATTTGTCCAAGCCTTTAGAAGGAAATAAAATACTTTTTAGTAGAAGTAGAAATACTTTTTGAGAAGTAGAAAAAAGTAGTTTCTCCCCAAAATATTTTTTCGAAAATCACTTTTGAGAAAAATACGCTTAAAAATACTTTTTAAAATCTTGACCATACAATAGTTACTGTTCAAAGTGCTTCTCAAATTGATAAGCTAAACACTAATTGTTTCTTACCCAAATATTTTTTTAAAAAAATACTTTTGAAAAAAATAATTTCTAAAATGTGATGATCTTAGAAGCTTGGCCAAACAGACTATTAGTCATTTACATTGTGCTTGCAAGAAAAATATTGTACAAGTATAAGATGTCATTTAGGGATGACAATGAAGCGAGATGCGACGAGTTGGTCTTATGCAAGTGCGGTACGGGACAAAGTAGGTTGAGAATATTTTCTTTAGAATTTAGTGCGGTGCGGGTTGAGAATTAATTTTCAGAACCTAGTGCAGTGCGGTACGAATTGTGGGTTTCCTCCCCTTCTAGATTGCTTATGTAATCGAAAATAAGCAAGAAACAAAGATATTGAAACATTTTAAAGATGAAATAGTATATGTGTATGTAATTTTGTACACAAAAGAAAACAATTCTTTAACTTATATAATTCGTATAAGTTAAATATCAATTGATTGATTTTGACGGAGGTTTTTTAATTCCTAATTTATCTTAAATAGCTTAAAAATAACATATATACTTTATTCAATATAAAATGTTAAAAAGCAAATGGTTATTGTAATATCAAAGATATTTTGTTAAGTAACTTTTATTTTATATATACAAGATATAATTTTAGTAAGTACTTATCTTCTTCTTTCCTTAGCGGTAGCTCTCATAATCTTTAATATTAATAAAAAGTATGAGTATATTTTTAAGATTGTAAAAAAAAATTCAAACAAAAGATTAAAATAATAAAACTAGCAAAATAAAAAACTTATGCAGGGCGGGGCAGGTGGAAGCGGGTGTTGATGCGGGGCAAGTGAACATGAGTGTGAATAATACATGTTGGTGAGACAGAGCGGCTTGAAATTTTGCGGGTTAAAATAAAACTCGTCCCGCACCGCTTGCCATCAGCTCTATCTGATCAGGACTACTCTTCTTTTATTATCTTTTTAATGGTGAAATGAAGTACATAAAAACAAAAGAGAACTTACTTTATGTGCATTTATATGTCTAGGTTTTGAAAAGGTTAACACAAAATTATAACCTTCATTTACAAAGCAAAAGAGAAAGAAGAGCACTATCTAAAAGAACGGCGTTTAAAGGTTGTATTATTAAACCACGCTAGGTAACTGTTTATCCTCGAAATTGGATAACAATTAAATTTGCAAGTGGTTTTAAGGATACATAAATTAAATTGACAAAAAGCGACAAGTTAAATTATAATTGAAAATAAATTATGATAAAGTAAATTCAAACCACACGAATTGAACAGTAACATTGTTGCTCCCAAACGCACACGCAAGTATACGTGGTCGACAAATAATAAAATGATAAGTCGAGTGTCGACCCACAGAGACTTGTATCACTACTCCCCAAATTACTAAAATTGTTATTCAGTCAAACCAAAATCAAAATCCAAGAAAATGATTATATTAAACTATAATTCTAAGTAATAACTAAACTATCAAGTAACAAGTTGATTTCTGTGTATTCAGTAGAGACAAATATTCCAGGGTTGTGATCGATTCACCATTCATATTGTGTTCTAATTAACTCTCCCTTTCATACAATTCACTCATGGTTGCTAATTAATCGATAATTTCTCTCATAGCCTTCTTCTGAAGTCACCTATTCGAAATAGATTAACGCCTATATTCCTATGAAATTAATCTACTAAGAATGCATTAAGATTACGATATTTAATTAAGTACAGTGACTAGATATATTCCTATCCTAACCACAAATCCGCTCCCCCTAAGAGTTAAGATCGCGATCTCTTCAATTATTCTCTAATCTATACACGGCTTTCCCAAGCATAACATAGATAGTAAATAG
The DNA here is from genome assembly GCA_005239525.1 of Nicotiana knightiana. Taxonomy (NCBI): domain Eukaryota; kingdom Viridiplantae; phylum Streptophyta; class Magnoliopsida; order Solanales; family Solanaceae; genus Nicotiana; species Nicotiana knightiana. The sequence continues at coordinate 264,188 of ML439969.1, forward strand.
AACCTAACTGCTGGCCAGACAATTAAGCAATTAATCACATAATTAAAGAAATAATAATATATTAGTAAAATATAATCAAGGTTAAGCTAACGTTAAGCAACAATATTCATGGCTAAAACACAACCCCAGAACAATAGGCATTTAGCCACTCATGATGTAATCAAAAAAATTCGTAAGTGTTGAATAACTGAAAATACTAGAAAAAGATGAAGAAAACTGAGATCTCTCCGCTTTCTAACGTTCTCGTGTGTATTTTTCCTCCAAAGTGGCATCAACCCCCTCACAAATAAGTTTGGTCTTGCTTTTATACGTATTGGGTAGGTCTAGGGACGAAATAACATCCAGGACAAAATAGGAAAATTTCCCGTCACTGGCGCACTGGTGAGCGCCAAGCGCCAGCCACGACACTCCATCAATATTGCACACTGCCTCCAGCGCCACAGGTGGCTCAAGGCACTGCATGTGGTGCCCAACTGCTCCCCTTGCCCGTTTTCATCCGTTTTGGATCTAATTTCGCACGTTTCGCCTCCAATTGCTCCCGGATCATTCCTACACATAAAAACACTTCATATTACTATAAATCATCACATTTAACATCCAAAATCCATGAAACAAAAGTAAAATATGAGGCGATATACATAAAAATATATATACTTTAAGCTAAACATCAACACTCCACACTTAGACTCTTGCTCGTCCTCGAGTAATGGGACTAATAACTACCCTTCAACAACGTACGAAGTTCGCTATAAAGGAGTACTTTTACTTTTAATCACACACTTTACCCTTGACTATGATCGATACCGGCAATCAAGCATGAACATACAAAATTTCACATTCTTCCTTTTTTAAACATGCCCAAGTATAACGATTCAATCAATCACTCCAATAACCTAATCGCAGCCACCCGACCTCAAGAGTCAACTTGTAACCACTAAGCCCTCTTAACTCACGCACTTACCTAACAAGAAGGCTTACAACATTACCAATCGTTCATGAGATCATGTGCCCTTACCAACAAACAAAAGAGTGAGTTTATACTAGTCCACACATTCAAATATGCTTTTTGATTAAAAATTAAGGACATCACACAATTGAACAAAATTTCACTCACTCTCACAAAGAATCATATGCATCCCGTGATCGTACCATAAGCTTGCCCGTAGTATAGATCTCTACTAATTTAGGTTAGCCCAATCTAGGATCAATTAGGACTTTAAGGTTGTAATGTAGGCTAAGGGACATGTAGGGTATATTTAGGAATAGTGACTAACCCTCCTAAGCACTTTAATACACTACACTCACAATTCAACACATATTCTTCTCAACCAATTCACTTGCCACAACCCACATACAACATAGCCTTTTTCAATTAAGCACTTATATACTCCACTAGCACAATTAAATAAGAAGTGGAGGTGTGTATCTTTTTCTACATACTTTCACTATAATTTTTTTTTTCTTACAACAAATTTGTTTTTTTCTTTTTCTACATACACTCCATACATTAAAGTTCATTGGCTAGTGACTTTTGATTTCAATTTTAGTGCACCAACAGGCCTTTCCATGGCTCCACTCAAAAACTAATCCCCAATATCTCACCTTACTTATTTTAGCGAGGTCCTGTTTGAAAGGCAGTTGCAAAAGCCTGTCTGGATTGAGTGGTCCTTTCTCGGGCAGCTACTGAGTGCCTTAGGAGATAAAGGTTCAACAATCTCAAATTAAGAACAAAATAGGGGTACGGCTTGTAATGTGTGTTCCCAAGAAAAGGTCTATAGGCTCAAAGGGGCTAGCAATGAAAAATTTTATTTTTATGTGACAAGCACATCCATGATCAAGCAAGAAAATGCCTACGCCATCTCCTAGATTAGTATAACCTACAATTTCGCTTCGATTAACACACGGGGCAAGTTCTAGACTACACAGGATAGCATAGAAGATCACTAGGCCTCACACACACATTGCACATGACTCACGCACAACAATTTTGTTCAACTCACACGTCAAGAAAGCACATATAATTGAGAAAATTAAGCAATATTACACTATGTGTCATACAAGTCAAACAACTGAGCTAAGGCGTCACAAAATAGGCTATTTATCTTTTACTTAGGCTTCACAGGTCAAACCAATTACAAGGGAGAACAAAATGTATGTCACCTCGTCAATGGGTATTTCAAAGTCACTCAGTTTCTTCCTAACTACTCCTAAAAAAAATTAAAGTACCCGGTTCGAGCTACACCCTTGGAAAAGAACCGGTGCCCAAAACAAATCAAGGGATACTACCTAGCTATTCTTAAAAAGAAAATTTGGTGTTTTTTTAATCAGGCTTTATCCCTCAAGAAAATTGTCCAACAGTCCATCGTCAGGAAAAGTTCGAGCTTTTTCTATTTTTTTTTAAAAGAAAAAAAACTAAATAAAACAAAACTAAACAAGACTAAAACAAACTAATAAAAACAAAACTAACTAAACATGACTAATTAAAACTAACAAAAACAAAACACATCTATACAAGTTATACAACAACTCCACAAGTAGTATTCTTCCCAACCCACACTTATAACATGCATAGTCCCCAATGCATATATGAATGAAACTCTTTGTAACTCAGAGTCCTCCATATCAGCTGTTGCAGGCTCATCATCATCGGGTCCTAGAGGCACCAAGTCTAGGGAACCCGTAACCTCATCACCCCCATCATCCTCTGTGCCTGAGCCTCGGACTGTGTTGACGTCCTCTGATGAATGAACGGGGCTGCCAGGTGCAATCCCCAACATCTCCTTGGACGAACTGGACAATTCATTGCGTAAATGCATACGCTCCTCGTCCATAATGCCAGACCTGCTCATTAAAAAGTTTAAAGATTTATAGATATACCCGCTGAAGTTCTCGTCTCTCTCGTATCTTGTCGTCTGTGTCAGCTTAGACAAGGTCTCCAGCAGTGATGTGATGTCCATGAGCCCTGTTGGAGCCTCCACCACCTCATCATACCCCCATTACTCCGACACTCCTCGGGCCATCAGATAATGGTTGAGCAAATTACAAAAGAAGAACCTTTTAATCTACCGGCCAAACCGTGTACGAGCCATCTCCCCAAGCATAATTTCGCCCACATTGAGTAGGTTTGCCCGTCATTAGGAAGAAAATGACACACACTTTATCTCGAGTGCAATCGCTACTGTGCTCTACGGGCATGAGTCTGGCCTGTACAAGGTTCTTCCACGCCTTGGCAGTCTTGTTGAAATCCGAGCGGACCATGTGAAAATGAATATTACCTTGTTGTCTGGTCCACTTTGCATTAGAGTCCACGCCACAAAGAGTGTAACGTATCAAGGTGTACTTCGGACTTCAGACAAATTTTTGTAGTCTTCTTGGGTCAACATCCTCAACCCCCAAATATTTGCATAATGCCTCCCTATTCATTGGCACATCTACTCTCCGTATACGCGAGGTTCCATGCCTTTGCTGCCAATTTGCATAAAGTTCCCGTACCATGCTTAAATTTGCATGTCCGGGGCATTTCAAGAGATTTTCCATATGTCTTGCGCAGAGTTGGCCAATTACCTCCAGAAAATTTCTCTCTAAATCTTTTGGTATTTATCCCCATGTCAGAGATGTATCGACCATATGGCACAAAGTACCTGTTCCACGCAACCGCCACATCATTGATCAAGTCCAACTGGGGTCTAGGTCTTAAGGTGTCGACTGAGATCCCTCGGCCGGTTGTTTTACCTTAGCTTGTCGCGAGGAGCTTTCTCCCTGCTTTCTCATTTTGGGCACAGGAAATGTGGAGGAGGACTTGCCAATGCCCTTTCCCTTGTTAGCACCATCACGAGCTATTTTTATCCCGTGACCCCCCAGCCCGGCGCCTCGCACTATGCCTGGCGCTGGGGGAAATTTATATTCTTTTTTCAGCACCCCAGGCAGCGCTGGGCACTAGCCTGGGTGTTGGTTCGCCGAATTTTTTATTTATACATTACGATCCCCCAAGCCTTTTAAATACTCAATTACACATCCTATGCCATTATATCTATAGTTTCTATTCCTACAAAGGAAAATGTATAATCTATCTACTCTAACTAAAACACAAATTAAGAAGTTAACTACGAAAGTAATAAAAATTGAGTTGCCTCCTAACAAGCGCCTGATTTAACGTCGCGGAACGGCGTAGAGTCTCACTTACTCATCAGCGAGTACAATTTTTGTCTTCTCACGATTAATGGCTTCTCCCCAATAGTGATTGACTCTATGCCCATTAACCAAAAAAATTCTTTCACCGTGTATAACTCGCAACTCAAGTGCACCATAAAGAGTGACTCTCACCACCTCAAACAGGCCGGACCATCTCGATTTTAGCTTCCCAGGAAACAACCTCAATCTAGAATTGAATAATAATACTTGTTGGCCTGGTTCAAACTGACGCTGCTTAATGTACTTGTCATGCCATCTTTTGGTATTTTCTTTGTAAAGTTTGGCATTTTCATAAGAGTGCAGCCTGAACTCATCTAACTCATTCAACTGCAGAAGTCTTTTCTCACATGCGGCTTCAAGGTACATGTCATCTTCTTGATGGCCCAATATGCTTTATGTTCGAGTTCAACGGGCAAGTGGCATGCCTTCTCATAGATTGACTTGTATGGTGACACCCCAATTGGAGTTTTGTAAGCGGTTCTATATGACCATAAGGCATCATCTAACTTTGCAGCCTAATCCTTCCTGTTCACACTCACCGTCTTCTGTAATATTTTCTTTATTTCTCTGTTTGACACCTCGACTTGTCCACTCTTTTGAGGATGATATGTTGTCGCAACTCTATGGCGGACTCCATATTTAGCTAGAAGGTTATTCAACAACCGATTGCAAAAGCAGGTTCCTTCATCACTAATCAAGGCATGTGGAGTCCCAAACCTCGAAAATATGTTCTTCTTCACAAACGCAGCTACAACAATGTCATCATTTGTCGGCAATGCAATCGCCTCTACCCATTTTGACACATAGTCAACTGCTAGCATAATGTATTTATTTCCTCTGGACGATGGGAATGGTCCCATAAAATCTATTCCCCACACATCGAAAATCTCAACCTCTAGGATATTATTCAAAGGCATCTTGTACCTCTTTGTGATCGTTCCTGTTCTCTGACACTGGTGACACTTCTTAACAAATGCATGGGCGTCTTTGAATAGAGTTGGCCAAAAGAACCTGGATTGTAGTACTTTCGCGTTGTTCTATCGCCTCCATGATGGCCCCCATAAGGCGATGCATGACAATCATACAACACTAATTCTAACTCTTTATCTGGAATGGATCTCCTCATCAACTGATCAACACATTGTTTGTACAAATATGGCTCATCCCAGTAGTAGAACTTCACATCATGTAAGAACTTCTTTCTTGCCTCAGATTCAATTTCCCGAGGGAGTACCCCACTCACAAGATAATTCACATAATTAGCATACCATGGAGGAGGGTCTTGGGTCACAACAAAAAGTTGCTCATCAGGAAACACTTCTTTGATTTGTCCACCCTCCTCCACATGGTCATGATTTTCTAGCCTTGATAGATGGTCAGTTACTTATTTCTCAGTGCCCTTTCGGTCTCTTATCTCCCCATCAAATTCCTGAAACAACAAAACCCAGCGCATCAATCTAGATTTAGATTTTTTCTTTGTAAATAGATACCTGATTGCTGCATGGTCGATATGGACTATGACTTTTGTTCCCACCAAGTATGCCCGAAATTTCTCAAAGGCCCACACAACAACTAACAGCTTCTTCTCAATGGTGGTGTAATTCAGTTGTGCATCATCAAGAGTCTTACTGCATAGTAAATGGAATAAAACACCTTGTCTTTCCTTTGGCCTAGCACTGCCCCAATAGCATGGTCACTTGCATCACACATAAGTTCAAATGGTAGGGACCAATCTGGTGCAACAATTATGGGGGCAACTACCAATTTCTTTTTGAGTTCTTCAAATACCTTCAGGCAAGCTTCATAAAAATTGAACTTTACATCTTTTTCGAGCAACATGCACAAAGGAATAGCAATTTTAGAAAAATCTTTAATAAAACGCCTATAGAATCCCGCGTGTCCCAAGAAACTCCGGACACCCTTCACAGAAATTGGTGGAGGTAATTTTTCAATCGCCTTCACTTTTACCTTATCAACTTCAGTGCCACTCCTAGACACTCTGTGACCCAAAATGATGCCTTCCCGCACCATAAAGTGACACTTCTCCCAATTCAAGACCAGATTTGTTTCTTCACAATGGGCTAACACCATGCTCAAATTTTTCAAACAATCATCATAAGATGACCGAAAGACTGAGATTTAACCTCTTGAAATAGCACATCTTCAATCACTCCTTCAGGATGAGCAAGAGAGCGATCAACCAACTGTAAGATTACCGTTGTTGGGCGTGGCTCACCCAACCCCAACTATCTGAATACAGATAGCGACATCAAATTAATCTCGCTCCAAGATTGCACAAGGCTCGCCCGACTGCATGCTTACCAATCGAGATTTGGATAGTGAAACTACCCGGATCCTTTAATTTTCGAGGTTACTTGCTTTGAATTCTTGAGCTACATTCCTCAGTGAGTGCCACAGTCTCAAATTCAGTCAGCCTCATTTTATTGGCCACTATGTCCTTGATGTATTTAGCATATTTGGGCACTTCCTGCAAAATGTCTACAAATGGAATGTTGATTTGAACTTGCTTCAAAATATCAAGGAACTTTTTGTACGCGTCATTATCCTTCACTTTCTGCAACCTTTGAGGGAACGGAGAGGGTGGCCTTGCAACCAATGGTGGAGGTTGCTCAACCACCGCCCCTTCAGCTAGCTTCTCTGATTCCTTTAATTTGTCTGATGTCGAATCTATAGTGGCTGGTCTTTCATTAAAAGTTACTTGTTTTCTCTTTTTCGACTGGACCTCTTTTAGTTATCTCCCATTCCTCAATGATACGACATTAATGGATGCCTTAGGGTTAGCCTCAGTGTTGCTTGGAAGAGCTCCCACTGGTCTGGTAATTTGGGCACTGGCAAGTTGTCCTACTTAGAGTTCAAATTTCTCATTGCTACAACTTGGGCTTGCTAGTCAGTCATCATTTTCTGAGTGAAGGCATGTTGATCCGCCATTAATTTGTGATTGAGGGCTTGCTAATCAGCCATCAATTTCTTTATCATTTCCTCAAGGCTAACTTGTTGTTCAGCCTGAGGTGGCTTGTATTGTTGTTGACGTGCTTGAGGCCGGTATTGATTCTGAGTGCTTTGATTTCCACCCCAAGAGGTATTTTGGGTGTTCCCATATTGATGCGATATACATAAAAATACCCTTGGGGGAGAGCCACCCTTTACCAGAATGTACTTCGATCAGCGTAAAGGCACAGTTGAAATAGAACTTAAAAAGAAAATAATATTATACTGCTTCTGAATGGATGTTACAGTGTGTTTTACAAATAATCAGACCCCCTTTATATAGTAGGGGAGTCCTATTTTAGGTACAATTCTATAAAAGGTAAAAATCCCATGATTTTCTAATTAGCTGGTTTCTCATTGATACGTGCCAAGATTTTTGCCATGATACCCGACCGGTTACGGATATTTCGGCTTTCTGTTATTCGGTCTGGCAATTCTTCTTCGAGCTCATTCGGGGTTAGGGTCGATTACGGGATCATGGACTCGATGTTCTCGAGGACGGGCCTTCTGACCTCGTATCTTGGTTCGATAAAACCCGGGGTCGATCTCCAATCCATCACGTTTCAATGAAGATCTATCATGCAATAGACGAACCCGATTTCAACTGTATACAGTAACAAACACGTGTATGTAATTAATAGTACTTATTAGCTATACTTATTTTAGCATGACCTATATAGTATGTTTAGAATATGTTAATTTTCATTATGGCTTATTAATTAGCAGTATTTGCTTTATGCAATCTTATGTCTTTGTTATTGAAAATTTTAGTATAATGTTATGACTTATCTTATATTATTGTGTTATTTTTTTGGAAAATATATTATATAGTTGTATCTTATTAGGACTAAAGAAATATTTGGAGCACAAGTTATATATCTTGTGCTATGAAGATTTACCGGGAAAAAACCCGAAAATCAAAAGAAGACAAAAAGAAAAACCCGAGAAAAATCGAGATTGAAAAATCCGACTTTGTTGCTTTTGTTTGGTTTATAGATTTAAAAACCCGATACCGTTGATTTGATTTGGTAATTGAAAAATTCAACCCAACCCGATCTATGGTAATACATCCTACCAAACAATTTGATTTGGTAATGCATCCTACCAAACGACCCCTTAATATTTAGTATTCACTTTAGCATTAGTTGTGACATGTCAGCCTGTCACCGTAGTTCGGTCTTAGTCCAAAGGCCAAATAACTTTAGCATCAATTTTAGAAGGGAATTAATTACTTGATGCCAGAATTATGTCACCATTTATAAAAGTATAGTCACCACTTCAAAGGCAGAAAATACAACACTAATAATATATTAAGTTAGTAATTAAGGGAATGTGAAATGTAAAATTAGGTACTGTTTCCCATTAATCCCATTTTTATTTCAAGAAAGTTCATTTGTATTGGCAAACTTAGGCATATAAACTTCGATATTGGCCAGTCTTGCAGCCAAAAGCGAGAAGACAGATCGCGTTGCAGCCCACGCTAACAATTATGATTGACAATCACATGCCTTAGAAATATTGTTATTCGCTACTTTAATTTTAAGGCTTCTTACGACTTGTTACAGCAGATGTTTTTTTATTTAGTTGAAAGCATAAGGAACACATTCTTTAACGGTCCGAAATCATTACGCTTTCTTGTTCTCCTATCATTGGTGTTATTTAATAATGAACTTTATATTATGTCTGAGGCGGCTGAATTAGGAAAGTAGGGAAATGAGGAGCCAGGTAAACGAGGACCCACTTTTTGTGCCACGTTTTAACTTATATCCGTTTTGTAACAATTGTACCCATAGCCGTATTTGCGCATAACTTCAGCATACGGGGCTGAAGTAGCAAAGACAATCACGCAAAACTTCAGCATTCTAATAGACGGGCCTGAAGTAGCTTGCAAACTTCAGCTCTAGAGCTGAAGTTCCCAAGTTATAAAGACAACAACTTCAACATACGGGGCTGAAGTTCCCCAGTTATAAAGACAAAAACTTCAGCATACGGGGCTGAAGTTCCCCAGTTACAAAGACCAAAATTCAGCTCTAGATGCTCTAGAGAATCTAGAGCTGAAGTTTTGTCATTATAACTGGGGAACTTCAGCCCCCGTATGTTGAAGTTGTTGTCTTTATAACTTGGGAACTTCAACTCTAGAGCTGAAGTTCGTAACTGGGAGACTTCAGCGCTAGAGCTGAAGTTTTGTCTTTGTAACTGGGAAACTTCAGCCCCATATGCTGAAGTTGTCTTTATAACTGGCGAACCTCAGCTTAACTGGTGAACTTCAGCTCAGCGAGGGAAAGAGAGCTGAAGTTATTTAAAAAGCGGGTACAAGTTAAAAATTTAAAAAAAAACGGATATAGATTAAATGGGGACGACCAAATAGGGTGCCCTGCGCAATTTTTACGTCTAGTTAAAGGAGAAATTGGGCCGGTGCGTGTATTGAGCTTGAGTCACACAAGTTGGGCCCAACAATTTGATTGAAAAGTCAGCGGCCCAGTTATTACTGTGTTCAGGCTAATAAATAACAGAAACGAGGGAGAAGAACACGGGCTTAATTCCGGTAATTCTGCTAACTCTCTGACCACCTCTCTTCTCTCTTTTTCTCTGTCTTCGCCTATCTCTCTAACTTGCTCCTCCTCTTCTTCTTCTTCTACATTTCCAGGTGAATGCAGGAGTTAGATAATAGTTAATGTTGTAATTCAATCATTTGATCCATTGATTAATAAAAGTCCTTGTTTCTACTTGTTCTTCTTCAATTTCTTCTTTACAATTCTAGTACATTACAAATTGGTATCAGAGCTTGATCCTCGCACCATGACGATTATAAAAACTCGATCCAAGGTTACAGAAGAAAATGTTAAGAAATTAGAACATCAATTGCAAAATTACATGACAGAAACTAATCAGAAATTGGAAACTAATGAAGCAAAAATGGATGATCTGAGTCACAAGCTAGATTTGATGATGGAGAAGCTCTTCACAAACAAAGATGGCATCCTGGGAAGTGCGCCAGCTGAAATCCATGAAAGAATAGAAGGTTCTGGTAGTAGAGTGAGGATGATGGAGCCTCATGAAAATTCTGCTGAAAGATTCCACTTGAACAGCTCAGCCAACAAAGTGCCCTTATTTTGAAGGAGGAGACCCTAGATCTTGGCTGCGAAAATGTGAGAGGTATTTTCATTATAATCATATAGTATATGTTCAACAAAAACTAGAAACTTCTGTACTTCACTTGAACGGTAGAGATGAGTCTTGGTATTTTTCATATCAACTAAGTAGGGGAATTGTGAGGTTGTCTGATTTTGTGGAGAAAGTTTGTAAGAGGTTTAATAATTATGATAATAACAATCTGAATTTACTTGGGAAATTCAAAAGGATTGAACAGATAGGTACCGTGAATGAGTATCTTGAGAAGTTTGAGGATCTTAAAGCTTGGGTGTTGATTAAACACCCTACCATCCCTGAAGAATTCTTTTTAGGGTTCTTCATTGAAGGCCTTAAGGAAGAAATTAGAAACACAGTTAAAATGTTGGACCCCTATTCTTTGAATCAAGAGCAGTAGAGAAGGCTAGACATAAGAAAGATCTGTTAGAGTCAAACAGAAAGGGGAAGCTAGGAATTAGCAGAACAAGGAGCTCAATATAAAACTAATCATAATGCAGTGAGTGTTAAAAATTCTAGTTATGGGCAAAAAGAGGTAACACTAACATTTCTCTGTCTGGTAACAATGTTTGAGGCTAGAAAGGATAGAGGGGAGTGTTATAAGTGTGGGGAGAGATACTTCCCAGATCATGTGTGTAAGAATAGACATATAAATGCCCTGTCAGGTACTATTCAACAAGAAGAAATGGTGGAAGGGACCAGCTTAGAAGAGATTAAGGATCAAGAGGAGCCATATGACGAGGTGATTGATGAAGCCATTAGTTTGAATGACTTATCAGGCACTGTTACTTCCAATACAATCAAGTTGAAAGGAATGCATGGGAAGAAAGGGCTGATAATACTAGCTGATAGTGGGAGCACACATAGTTTTGTGGCTAGTGACACTACCAAATAGTTGGGTTGTGTGATTAGGGAAGCTGCTCCTATGAGGGTGACTTCTGCCAATGGAAGTCATTTGATGAGCTACCACTACTGTCCTCAATTCAAATGGAAAGTCCAAGGAGTGGAATTTGAATACAAACTCAGATTGTTGGATATTGGAGGTTGTGATATAGTACTTGGTGGATATTGGATGAGAAAACATAATCCAATACTATTTGACTTCATTGGGTACAGGTTGCAGGTCAGTGTCAACGGGAAAAGGGTAGATCTGAAAGGATTTACTGAGGAAGGTAATCTTCGAGCTATGACAGCTTTTGGGGTGAAACAACTACTGAAGAAAGGTCTTGTTGTGGGCACATCTATTTACCTTATCAGCTAAAGAAGAAGGGATACAGATTCCGTACCTGAGGATATCAAGACAATGTTGAACGACTTCACAAGGGTCTTTGCAGAGCCAAAAGCACTACCTCCAAGAAGGGATCAGGATTGCTTCGTTCCTCTCAAACCTGATGCAACACCAGTCAGTATCAGGCCTTACAGGTACAACTATTTTCATAAAAATAAAATAGAAAAATAGGTCAATGAGATTCTCTCTAATGACACTATACAACCTAGTCACTCACCATTCTCTTCCCCAGTTCTTTTAGTTAAAAAAAGGATGGAAGTTGGAGGTTTTACATTGTTTATAGGGAGTTGAATAAGATGACTATCAAGGATAAGTTTCCTATTCCATTAGTAGATGACTTAATGGATAAATTACATGGTTCCTGTATCTATTCAAAGATTGATTTGAGGGTTGGTTATCATCAAATAAGAATGAGAGAAACTCACATCTATAAGACTGCTTTTAGAACTCATCTGGGCCATTATGAGTTTAAGGTCATGCCCTTTGGCTTGACCAATGCACCTGCAACCTTTCAGTCTTATGAATCACATTTTTAAACCTTTTTTGAGGAAGTTTGTATTAGTATTCTTTGATGAAATTATAGTCTACAACTCTTCAATGGAAGTGCATGCATTGCATCTCAGAAAGGTGCTGGAGGTACTATGAAAGGAACAACTGTATGCCAGACTGTCCAAGTATTCATTTGGACAGGACAAAGTTGAGTATCTAAGCCACATCATTTCAGGAAAGGGAGTTTTCACTGACCCTTCAAAAATTGAAGCAATGGCCTGTTCCTAAGTTTGTGAAGGCTTTAAGGGGGTTTCTAAGGCTTACTGGCTACTATAGAAGGTTTGTTAAGTCCCATGGAGTTATCAGTAGGCCACTGACAAATCTTCTCAAAAAGAACTCCTTTCACTGGAGTACAGAAGCAGAAGTGGCCTTCCAACAGGTGAAGGAATCTATATCAACAGTGGTAGTATTGCTCTAGCTGATTTTACCAAACCTTTTATTATTGAAACCGATGCATGTGCAATAGGTATGGGAGCTGTACTCATGCAGGGATGCAGGCCTGTAGACTATTTCAGCAAAGCACTAGCTTTGAAACACAGAGGACTGTCTACTTATGAAAAGGAATATCTAGCAGTACTTTCTGCAATAGACAAATAGAGGCATTACTTACAAGAGGGACACTTTGTCGTTAAAACAGACCATCAGAGTCTAAAGTACCTTCCGGAACAAAAAGTAACCAAAACATTACAGCAGAAAGGCCTCACTAAACTTCTAGGGTTGGATTACGAAGTACAATACAAAAAGGGTGTAGAGAATAAGGTTGCAGATGCTCTTTCAAGGAGACATGGAGAAGACTATACTCTATTAGAAATGTCTACATCCCAGGCTACTTGGTTGTAGGAGGTTTCTCAGAGTTATGAGAATGATCCAATAGCTCTACAACTTCTTAGTAAGCTAGTGGTCCAACCTAACAGCAGGACTGACTACTCCTTACATCAAGGAATCATCAAATTCAAACAAAAGATCTATGTAGGGCAGAATAGTGGATTGAAACAATAACTATTGGAAGCCTTGCATCAATCACCTTTAGGGGGACACTCAGGCCAACAAGGAACTTACAGAAGGGTACAATCAATGTTCTACTGGCCAAACATGACATCAGAAATCTTTAAGTGGGTAAGTGAATGTGATGTCTGTCAAAGGGTTAAGACTGAGCATATCCATTCCCCTTGGTTGTTACAACCTTTACCTATTCCTGAGCAAACTTGGCAGGATATATCCCTAGACTTTGTAGAAGGATTGCCTAATTTTGGTCAGAAAAATGTTGTATTGGTAGTCAAGATAGACTAACCAAGTATAGGCATTTCTTAGCTATTAAACATTCACACTTAGCACAAGATGTGGCAGAGTTGTTTATGAGAGAGATATACAGATTACATGGGCTTCCCAGGACCATTATCTCTAACAGAGATGCCATTTTCACTAGCCATTTCTGGCAGTACCTCTTCAAGGCTTTAGGCACTAAGCTCAACATGAGCTCTGCCAATCACCCATAATCAGATGGCTAGACTGAGAGGCTCAACAAGTATTTGGAGACTTATTTGAGAGCTATGGTGTTTGGTAATCCAAAACAATGGCCAAAGTGGCTACTCCTGGCAGAGTGGTGGTATAACACTAATTACCACACTTCACTCAAGACTACACTATTTGAAGCACTATATGGGCATCCTCCGACCCAGTTACAATTGGGCTCATTACCTAATAGTGGTTGCAGCCCAGCAGGGGTCAGCTTAGCTCAGAGACAACACATGCTTCAGAGACAACCTAACTCAAGCCCAATCTAGAATGAAATTCTATGCAGACAAACTAAGGACGGAAAGAACACTTGCAATGGGGGACCTAGTTTATCTAAAACTACAACCTTATAGACAATCCTCAGTCGATGTTCGTAGAAACGTGAAGCTAAGTGCTCGTTATTATGGTCCTTACAAGATTATACAGAAGATTGGTACAGTGGCTTACCGACTTGAGCTCCCAACAGGATGTCAGCTACACCCTGTCTTCCATGTATCCCAGTTGAAGAGGCGAATCGGCCCTGCTGTCACATTGCAGCTACAACCTCCTATTTGTGATGATGAAGATCGAGTATTGATTCAACCAACAACCATTTTATAGCGTAGAATTGTCAAGGTCGATAATGGCATACAAGTGAAGGTGCTGATTCAGTGGGCTAATTTGGGCAGAGATGAAGCATCATGGGAGGATTGGGGGTACATTAAGAGCAGATTTTCAGAGTTTGTTGCACAACAATGACCTTGAGGACAAGGTCTGTCTTTGAACGGGTAGGGATTATTATGTCTGAGGCGACTAAATTAGGAAAGTAGGGAAATGAGGAGTTTGGTAGACGAGGGTCTAGTTAAATGAGAAATTGGGTCGGTGCGTGTATTGGGCCTGAGTCACACAAGTTGGGCCCAACATTTTGATTTATTACTGTTTTCAGGTTAATAAATAACAGAAACGAGGGAGAAGAACACATGCTTCGGTAATTCTGTTAACACTCTCTAACCACCCCTCTTCTCTCTTGTTTCTCTCTCTTCACGTATCTCTCTAACCTCTTCTTCTTCTACATTTCCAGGTGAATGCAAGAGCTAGATAATAGTCAATACTGTAATACAATCATTTGGTCCATTGATTAATAAAAGTCCATGTTTCTACTTGTTCTTCTTCACTTTCTTCTTTACAATTCTAGTACATTACACTTTATGTGCATAAGAAGCAGTGCTCAAAATTAGTCGAAACATATCGTCTATGTGGATTGATCCGACCCTGCAACCAGTTTAAGAAAATTACCTAAGGAAATTTTAACTCCTAAAAAGATACCGCGTGTTATAAAAGTGGAGCGAGGGATCAATTTATTTGATTGGTAATTTCTCTGATAACTTTCCTTCTTTAAATGGTTCTCTAGAATTACGTTGAACAATTCTCCCGAAAAAGAAAACAAATACATTGTGAAAGAAAAAAGCATCTAGTTGTGAAATATAATTTCATTTCCAAGAGAGACTAAGTTGGCTTAGAGCAATTGATTGAAATAGGTTTTACAAAACTTTCGCTCTGATTTGAAATAACACTGGTATTATAGACGTGTTTAATTGCTTCTTAGCCTGGTCTTCTCAGTCGAATAGCGTTGTTTGATCACATATTGTGTATTCTGTATTGTTTTTAAAGAGACTGTTAAATTTTAATTTATTTCCTGATGCATCTGTTTCAAGCTAAAAATTTATTGTGCTCGCTGCATTAACAACAAAGTCTGAAAAACTTGACTGAGAACAATCAAAATCTTAGGGTGAATGCATATATTGTTTCTCTCTTAAATTGTGTTTAAGAAAGAAAAATTAATTCCGTAAGATTTTGTTCCTTTTATATATTTTATATGTCCTGGTTATATATAAATTGTAATTGACAAAATATGCTAGCGTGAGAGGGTTGGTTCTGATATTTCTTGGCCTCTATTAGAAGAACTTATGTTTTTGTAAATTAATTAATGGACAAAAGTCAATCCATCATAGAATATTGAAGAAAACAGAATAGACAAAAAAATCTAGTCTTATTTTTTTTTAATCAAGTATTTAACTGAAAGTCAATTTTTTGTTATTATTATTAATGAAATCTTTCTAAGTAATGGCTTTGACTTTAACTGTCATTATTCCTTTCATATTTAATACATAGCAGTATATGTTAAGTTACTTTTAACATAAAACTTTCTTCTTCTTTTAATCTTGTTTCATGACTAAACACCCATGTGTTTAGTTTTATAAGAAAGTACTGAATAGAGGGACTCCTTGTGCTAGTACATCAAATACATCAAACAGTAATCTCTATGTCTATTTTTTTACACATTGGTGTTAGAATCTGAAGGAATTTAGTCCAAGTCTTACATTTGTCCTTTTATTGATACTTTAACTGGCCTGATAGGATCCAATTTTTTTTCTTAAAAAATTGAGTATGACCCTTGGATTTAATAGTCTTGTACGAGTAATTATGATATATGTTGTCATATTGAATTGTTATAGTCATTCTTATTATATTTGTGTTCCTATTTCAAACATGGTTAGACGGGGACAAGCTCAAACTACTTCTAGTGAGAGTTATCGAAATTAATCAAGGGAACAACGTAGAACAATACGTTATCGCCGGACTTATTTGTGTAATATTCGGATTTTGAGCCTGAAGTCATCAAAAAGTCTCGAAAGTGATGCAAATGAGTTAAGGAATCGAAGGGCGGAGCGGAGAAAAGAAAAGAAATTTAAAGAATTTAGAAAATTCAAAATAGCCTTTAATGCTTCAGTACCTTATCATATTTACTTCTTTTTTAAAAGCGAGACGAATTGTCTAATTATATACAGATTTCGAATTGGGAAACTTTAGCTATTTTTGTTGACTCTCTCCAAGAGCCTTGGATGATGTTTTAACTAGTATTATTTATCATGAAGTTTGGTAAAGTGAACTCTTTTGGATATATGCTAAGATACTAGAAGCTAAATGGGAGGAATATGTCCCAGCAAACATATTTGTTAATGTATATGTTCCTTATAAAATTTAAAATTATGTTTTTTGACTCTTCGATTTCATGTCCTTCGATTTTAGGCACATTGAAAAATATTCTAATATTGCTTAAACATTTAGATATATATGATGAGTGAAAATATAGTAATCTTTCGACTCTATGCCAAATGTAAATCAATATTCTAATCGATTTGCTTAAGTTTGTAAATTGTATGCATAAATTGATTGTAACAAATATTGATGAGTAAAACTTGCATAATTGTCTCTTATAACAAATATGGCATAAAAAAGTATTTTTGCGAAATTAAATAAGGGTGACAAACTAAATGGTAAAAATTACGACATTTGGAGTCATAAAATATGGTTAGGGATGGCAATGTAGCGGTGCGAGTGCGGGGCGGGTTTGAATATTAGCGGGGCGGGACGGGTTTGAAAGTTTACGGTTGGGGGACGGGGCTGGTTTAATTTTAAATATAAAAAATAACGCGGGGTGAGGCGGGTCACGGGTGGGGATTTAATTTTTTGAACTAAATAAGTTGTTAGTGACATAGTTATGAAACTTGATGAGAACTGGAAAATTTTGGGAAAGTCATTGTGGACTTCTAACCACTTTCCTTAACAGCAAAATTTGTTTATGGATATACTGTTGGACTTTAAGCATTGTGCTTAAAGACTTTAAGCATTGGGCTTAAAAAGTCTAAGAGTGTGAATTAGGAAATGGTGGGAAATGAAAATTTGAATCAAGTGAGCTTTTGTCATGAACTTTGTACCACATTGGTGAAAGACAACTACACTTGTGTGTATAAATATATGATCACTTCTTAGAGCTGTTAAAAGGAGTTGAAGAGGATGTATCCTCGCGCCGTCGTCATCGCTCGCTCGGCTTCGGCTTCGGCTTCGGATTTGGAAATAAATGCTGCTTTTGCTGAACGTTGTTTTCCTTCCTGAACAGACACTTTTTCCTGAACAGACATCACACCTCTTCCAATAATTGCCTATCAATTCTTCTTAGCGGTCTTAAAAGGAGTTGAAGAGGATGTATCCTCGCGCCGTCGTCGTCACTCGCTCGGCTCGGCTTCGGCTTCGGATTTGGATTTGGAAAAAAATACTGCTTTTGCTGAACGTTGTTTTCCTTCCTGAACAGACACTTTTTCCTGAAAAGACATCACACCTCTTCCAATAATTGCCTATAAATTCTGAGGCATGGCTTCTTTTTCCACTCACTGAAAAAATCGAGAATTTCATTCTAAATACTGCATTCTACTTCGCAGTCTCTCTCTCTCAAATTCGTAAGAGTGAGTTTGCTCCGTTCTTTGAGTTTGTTGGTATCCTGCAGTTTGTATTGCCACTGTTGCAGGAAGATTATTCCGTTTCATCCTGGGAGGATTTAATCCATTACCTTGGCAACTTGTGAGGGGGTTAAAATTCCTTAAGGACACACAAGGAAATTGTGGACTCGAAATATTTTTTATCGTTTATATATATTTTATGTTTCTTCTAATAGTTCTTCTGATTTTCTAGTTTTAACACAGAGGCGATAATAAGCTTAAGGAATTTTAGTTAACGTTTCTGTGGTGAAATTTATATTGAACTGTTATATATATTTGGTTTGGAGACTAAAGCCTTGTGCTTTCTACTCCAATAATTGTTCTGTCCGGTTTAAAGTATATCAAAACTTTACCGGACTAATAAACGTACGGGTTTGAAGTATACAAAAACTTCACTATTGTTACTTGTTGTATGTTTGGTTTGGTATTCAGTTTGAAGATATCAAAACTTCACTGATTTAACAAAGTTCTGTTTGTTTCCAACTTAACAGAAATATGACGAATGAAAACCAAACTAATGGAAATACTGCTGGAACGGGTGCTTCATTGAGTGCTGCTGCTTCATCAAGACCAGCACATACAATGGCACCGGCAGAAAAACCCGGGAAATTTTCCGATACAGACTTC
>ML439970.1:0-27765 GCA_005239525.1 Nicotiana knightiana
GGGCGATTAATAGAAGAGGAGGGGGGGTTAATGAAAAGGAAAGAAAAAAATAATTTTACTAAACCTGAATGGCGTTGGTCCGCAGTCAATCCGTGGCCGCGCACGTGGGGAAGAGGACCTCTCAAATCTGCAATCAATCCGCGGCCGCGGATGTGCGATAGAGGGAGGCATAAAATCCGTGGTCCATCAGCGGCCGCGTACATCGACCTACAGAATTTTTTTCCCCATACTTTTACATATCTCCGGGTAAATTTCATCATCCTGAGTCCTTCCGATGCGCATAATATCATCCCTGCACATTAATATATCGGTTAATACCATCACCGTTCAAAATCAAATACAAAAATAAGAACAAAGGAAAATAACAAGTTGCCTCCTAAAAAGCGCCTAATTTAACATCGCGGCACGATGAATTACAACAAACCATGGGCTGCCTCCCAGGAAACACCTGATTTAACGTCGCGACACGACGCAGGCTTTCATTATTACTCTTCTCTCACGTATTGGGGCTCTTCCAAAGATATCACCACTCTATACCCCTTTTCTTTGACCATTCCAAGGTAATGTTTCAACCTTTGCCCATTCACTTTAAACTTATTTGTTCCATCTTCAGATTCAATTACTACAACTCCATTTGAGAACACTTGCACAACTCTAAATGGTCCTGACCATCTGGACGTTAACTTACCCGGAAACAATCTTAATCTCGAGTTGTATAACAACACTAGATCTCCGAGTTTGAAGTTCCGATCTAGAATGTGCTTATCATGCATCATTTTCATCCTTTCTTTGTACAATCTTGCATTCTCAAATGCATGGAACCTGAATTCCTCGAGTTCATGTAACTCAGTGACTCTACTGGTGCTTGCGGTCTTCATATCCAAATTCAACTGCTGCAGTGCCCAAAGGTCTTTATGGTCAAGCTCTACCGGAAGATGGCATGCTTTTCCAAACACCAACTTGTATGGTGACATACCAATATGAGTTTTAAACACTGTGCGGTACGCCCATAATGCATCATCCGGCTTCTTTGCCCAATCAGTCCTTGTCACATTCACTGTCTTGATCAGGACACTTTTGAATTCCCTGTTGGACACTTCAACTTGCCCGCTCGACTGTGGGTGGTAAGGTGTGGTAACCTTATGGCGAACTCCATACTTTTCTAACAGCCTTGCGAACGCCCTATTACAAAAATGAGTTCCACCATCACTGATTATAGCTCTCGAGGTGCCAAAGCATGTGAAAATATTTTTCTATTAGAAAGCCTTTCACCCCGTTGGCATCATTTGTTGGGAGAGCCACAACTTCAACCCATTTTGAGACATAGTCAACTGCTACTAATATGTATTTGTTACCATACGAGCTGACAAATGGCCCCATGAAGTCAATCCCCCACATGTAAAATACCTCCACCTCCTGAATTGTAGTCATCGGCATCTCGTGACGTCGAGATATGTTGCCTGTCCTTTGGAACTCATCACAACTTTTCACCCAAGCATGCATTCTTGAACAGAATCGGCCAGTACAAACCTGACTCCAACACTTTCGATGCTGTCTGAATTCCTCCAAAGTGCCCACCATATGGTGAAGCATGGCAAGCCTGCAAAATAGAAGGTTCTTTCTCTGGGATACACCTCCAAATCATGTTATATATACATATTTTAAATAGTAAAGGTTCATCCCAATAATAGTACCGACAATCATGAAAGAACTTTTTCTTTTGAATTGAAGAGATTTCTAAGGTACAATACCAATTGCCAAATAATTAGCAATATCAGCAGACCATGGCGTCTCCTCCATTGTTAACGCTAGTAATTGTTCATCTAAGAATGTCTCTATTATATCTTCAACCTCTACCATCCAAGAATGTCTCTATTATATCTTCAACCTCTACCTTTTTTTCAGCTCCATCCAACCTTGAGAGGTGGTCTGCCACTTGGTTATCTGTCCCTTTTCTATCACGGATCTCCAGATCGAATTCTTGTAGCAAAAAGACCCAGCGGATCAAGCGTGGATTTGAATCATTCTTTGCTATCAAGTACCTAATTGCTGCATGGTCATTACAAACAATAACTTCTGAACCAATCAAGTACGACCTGAATTTGTCGAATGCAAACACTACAACCAACATCTCCTTTTCCGTCACGGTGTAATTGAGTTATGCACCTCTTAACATTATTCTTGCATAGTAGATTGGGTGCATCAACTTGTCCTTTCTCTGCCTCAGGACTGCTCCTATAGCATAGTCACTCACATCGCACATGAGCTCGAACGATTGCTCCCAGTCGGGTGAAACAATGATTGGTGCAGTCACCAGTCTTTTTTTTAGCTCCTCAAATGCCAACCTGCAATCATCATAGAACACAAAGGGATGATCCTTTTCAGGGAGTTTACATAGGGGTTAGCAATTTTTGAGAAATCTTTTATGAATCGTCTGTAGAATCCGGCGTGCCCAAGGAAACTTCTCACCGCCTTGACCTAAGTGGGTGATGGAAACTTCTCAATCACATCAATCTTATCATGGTCGACCTCAATTCCTTTACTGGACACTCGATGCCCCAAAACTATCCCTTATTGTACCATAAAATGGCACTTTTCCCAGTTCAACACTAAATTTGTCTCCACACATCTTTGTAGCCCTCTTCTTAAATTATGAAGACAGTCTTCGAATAAATCCCCCACCACAGAGAAGTCATCCATAAATACCTCCATAATATCTTCAACCATATCCGTGAAAATGGCTAACATACACCTCTGGAATGTAGCCGGCGCATTGCAAAGGCCAAAAGGCATTCTCCGAAAGGCAAATATGCCATACAAACAAATAAAGGATGTTTTCTCTCTGTCTTCAGGGTCTATTGAGATCTGATTGTACCTCGAATATCCATCCAAGAAACAGAAGTGAGACCGCCCAGCCAACCTATCCAACATTTGGTCAATGAATGGCAAGGGGAAGTGGTCCTTCCGGGTGGCTGTGTTCAATTTACGATAATCCATGCAAATTCTCCACCCCGTGACTGTACGAGTCGAGATCAAATCGTTATTCTCATTTTGTACGACCGTAATTCCTCCCTTCTTCGGCACACACTGAACAAGGCTGACCTAGTTACTGTCATAGATGGGGAAGATGATACCTGCATCTAACAACTTGATCACTTCCTTCTTCACCACCTCTTTCATATTCTGGTTCAGCCTTCATTGATGTTCTATGGAAGGGTTGTGCCCTTCTTCCAACAGAATCTTGTGCATGCAAAAAGATTGGCTGATACCTTTTATGTCTGCCATGGTCCAGCCGATAGCAGTCTTACATTCCTGTAACACCTGTAAGAGTTGCTCTACCTGCACAACTAGCAAACTAGATGATATAATAACAAGTAAAGTGGAATTAGGCCCTAAGAAAGCGTACCTGAGGTGAGTTGGAAGCGGTTTCAGGTCCAACTGTGGGGGATCCTCTATCGATGGTTTTGCAGGTGATGTTGCTCTTTATTCTAAGCGTAGGGGCTCAAACTGGGGGTTCCCTTTTCCAAACCCCTTGACCTTCGAGGGCCATGACCCACTCCGCCAACTCTTCACTATCCATCTCTTACAAATTCATCAAACAAGCATCTAACGGATCTCTGACATTAGGGGTCTCATCTTCCTCTTGCAGTATTACATCCACGGCCTCCACTAGCGAGCAATCCGCAAATTCGCTGGGTCTCCTCATAGATTGTTGAACATTAAATATTATTTCTTCATTATTCAACCTCATTTTTAACTCTCTAGTCTCACAATCAATCAATGCTCTTCCAGTGGCTAAAAACAGCATCCCCAGGATAATTGGTATCTCTTCATCGACTTGACAATCGAGAATAACAAAGCCTGCAGGAAATACAAACTTCCCCACTTGGACAAGCACATCATCCAGAATTCTTATCGGTCTTTTGCCTGTGCGATCAGCCAGTTGCAGCAACATTGAGGTTGGTCTAGCTCTGCCAATGCCTAGTTTTGTGTAGATTTCCAAAGGCATCGAGTTGATACTGGCTCTCAAGTCACACAATGCACGGGATAGTGAAATTACCCACATCAGACAGTTTTTGAGCCATAGGTCTTGTCACTAACGCGCTGCAGGTCTGAGTCAGATTTACAGTAGAGAGATCCTGGAAGTCAAATTTGTGAGACATCAGGTCCTTCATCATTTTTGCATAGCCTGGCATTTCCCTCAAAGCATCCATCAGCGGAATATTCAATTGAATTTGCATGAGCATCTCCATGAATTTCCTGTATTGATCATCTTTCTTTTGCTTTGTCAACCTCTGAGGGAATGGTGCAGGAATTATCTTCTTCCCACTGTTTTTTGTCTCTTCTTTTTTAGAAGCTTTAGAAGCTTTTTTTACCACCTATTCTGGGAGTTGTTCAATTTCCTTCTCCTTGCCCGTGTCAACCTGTGCTTGTTCAATTACAACCTTTATGAGATCTGTTGACTCGTCGGTCTCTAATGTTACTGGAAGAGTTGGCAGTGTGTATCTCCTAGTTTGAGAAACTTCTTGCTCTCTGTCTAAATCCCATCCATTCCTGAGACTCACTGCCATTAACTGATTTGTTCTGTTCCTTTAAATTGATGTTTGTGTCTGCAGACAATGTTCCTTGTGGGCGATTGTTCAAGGCCATAAATAACTGTCCTAATTGAGTTTCAATGCCTTTGATCGCTGAATCATGTACGACTAACTTCTCTTGCATCTTTCCATTTGTCCCCATGAGTTGTTGCGGCATGCCCCTGATTTCTATAATATTGTCTTGCGGTTGATGAGGTGGTTGGTAAGTCAACTGTTGCTGGTTTTGCTGATTGTAGCCCCAGTGCCTTTGATAAGGCAGGACTTGGCCTTGTGGTCGTGCTCCTCCTGGATTTGTGTTATTGCTGGTTTGGTTTGTACTGCTGATTCTGAGGTCCCCATTGCTGCCCACCTTACCTCTGACCTCCAAAATTATTGACATAGTTCATGTCTTCCCTGAAGCCCTGGATGTCATTCTCTCCACTCCACGAGCAAACATATGACTGATTTATGTAGGGAGTGCATAAGCCTCCATTTGTCGTATCAACAATGTGCACTTGCTTCGTACCCATCTCATCAATTTTCTTTGTCAGTAAGCTCATCTGAGTCATGAGAGTGGCTATGTTTTCTGCATTTTAGTTGTTTGGGTCCAGAGCAACAGAATGCACTATTGGTGTGAGTGTTGTACCTCTCGTCATCCAACCTGAATTTTGAGCCATCTTGTTAAGAAGAATCTTACGCTCTATGAATGTTTTGCTCAAGAATGCACCCCCAACTGAAGCATCTACATTGGCCTTCAGACCGTCAGCCTAACCCATATAGAATCTCTGTCCCAGCATCTAATCCGAGATGCCATGGTGTGGACACTTCACTAGTATACCCTTAAACCTCTCACAGGTTTCTTGCAAGGTCTCAGTCGGTTTCTGCCTGAATTGCAATATCTCATCAATTTGCCTCACAGTTTTGTTGGGGGAATAGAACTTGTTCAAGAACTGCTTGACTAGTTCCTCCCAAGTAGCAATGGAGTTTATTGGGAGCGAAGTCAGCCAAGTTTGAGCCTCCCCAGTCACTGAGAATGGGAACAGTAATAACTTGATTGCTTCAGGAGTCACATTCGGCTGTCTTTGAGTGACACAAATTGATAGAAAGTTCTTCAGATGTTGTTGTGGGTCTTCGTTGTACGACCGGAGAACAACCCCTTATTATGCAGCAGGTGCAACATGTTGTTGGTAATGTGAAACGTCCCCGCTTGTATCTGAGGAACTGTAATTGCGGTGGCCAGGTTATGTCACGACCCAAATCGAAGGGCTGCGACGAGCACCCGATACTATACTCAACGGAGTACCAACATAACATATCTTTCTTATCGTATTATCATGGGTAAATATTCCATAAGGGTCATCATGACATAACCAAAATAAATCATAAGGGAATGCTAGACATAGGACGACCTAACATGATATAGAAACTTATACATGTGTCGTACGGGCCTATAAGGCTGACGTGATCATTTGTACACTCAAAACATAGGCCGACAAGGCCATAAAAGTATCTATATACCTGACATCTGTATACAAGAATCTACGAGTACATACACATCATAAAGGTCGGGACAGGGCCCCGCCATACCAATCAATACATGTCCAAATCATATTGACCAACTAGGCAACTCCGGAGAAACTGGAGTGCACCAATACTTTCCGTTGAGCTGATAGCCTACTAGGAGGACTGTCAACCTATCTATCGGGACCTGCAGGCATGAAACGCAGCGTCCCCAGGCAAAAGAGACGTCAGTACGAATAAAGTACTGGGTATGTAAGGCAGAAAAACATAAATAAGAACAATAATGTAAAGAGAGATATAGGAGATACAACCTATAGCATCTGAGTGCCTCTGAGAGATAGTGACATGAAATGCGTGATACATATATATACATAATTTTTAAAAACATATGCCTCTGTGGGTATCATCATCATCATATCGTACCCGCCCTAAAAAAGGACTCGGTAAAAACGTACCCGGCCATCATAAGGCTCGGTAGAATCATACCCGGCCACGTGGAGCTCGGTAAATCGAACTGATCAGTGGTTTCACAATAGGTGCCGTACCCGACTGACTATAGCGCTGCTCGGTAGAGTAAATTAAATACATATATAATGCATGCTGGACTCATGGAATCACGTTCTAAACCTTTCGGAGTGACGTAAGGTCATTGTACCTTCAATTAACATTATGGACATCATACCATCAATATGAACTTCACTAGAATTCAAGGACCATATATACTTTCGTAGGATAACTTTACAAGAAAAGAACAACATGGACAACCTTAGTTGCTAGGAGTAGATTCGTTATGAAATAGCGTATCGTGTACGTTCGTTTCACTTTAGATCATGCCAAAAGAAAGAAGAAAGTGACTTAACATACCTTAAATCCATTGATTCCTTAATACCTTCCAAGAAATTCTTCAAACAACTCAACTCAATCTACCATAACATAAGGAGATTCAAAATCAATGTTGAGTAATGGCTAAATGCGCAACTCAAACTAGTAGCTCGTTTACGAAAATTTGGGCAGCATCTCCCCTATAACAATACCAAGAACAAATTAATAACAACATGTATGTATAATTTTACAACCTTATCTCCATCACAATATATCACAAAACAGCCCACACACCCTAATTACTTCATACATAAAACGACAACAAAAGTAGTGTCAAACAACCTAAAAATGTAATGATGAATGACCAGCACACCATTCTGCCATTATGTGGTGTTTCTACACACCTTTTATCCTCCAAAAATCCATAAAATATCAGCAAATAGACAGCCCAAAATCAACACGAAACAGCCCACAAAACAATACTCTACAAGTCGAATAACTCGAACTCACGACTTCCGATCACCGTCCCGTGAGTCCTAACTATTAGGAAATGAATTTATCAACCTTACTTGATATTTAAAGTTTAAATACATAAATTAGACTCTTTCTTAACTATGAAGTACCTTCCAAAACTCAAAATACAAAGAAAAAAAAAGCGATATAGCGATACTTACGTCGTAAGGATTGTTCTAGTGTTATCGTTTCTTAATTTCGTACCCGGGATGTTAATATTCTTGGAAACCCTTGTGGAGAGCTTGAGGATAAGCTTATGGGTATTATTCTGGTCATGTTATGTGTAAAAGTGAATAAAGAGACGACATAAGGTTTTTATATATCCATTTTTGAAAAATCAAAGTGGTGCTAGCTTGGCACCCTATTATTGGCTCTTCTTCAGACGCTTATATCTTTTTATCTGGATGTCGTATGTAATAACGGTTAAGAGCGTTAGAAACTAAATTACAATATCTTCAATTTAGTATATAATATATCACAAAAACACCTCATATAATACACGAAATGTATTTCTCAAGAAGCCTTAGTGACAAACCTACTTGTCACCTATGCAGTTTGCGCAACCTCGCGAAACTGTAAATATCTCTCTACTCGTATGTCGTATTGATGAACGATTTAATGAATTAGAAAATATACTCGTAGATCTTCTAAGCCTTCCAAACCTCTTGGTACTTGTAGTCCAGGATCTTAAATATTTATAACCTCCAAGTAACATGATTAACTTACTTTATGTACTTTCAAAGATGATTTCATTTCTGAGCTTAAATCAATTGACTTACGACGTACTCTCACATACGAAAATATGGGATGTGACAGGTTATCAACAGTTGGTTGTGCCCAATCATAAAGAGCAGCTTCCGGCACAAGAGGTGCTACCACTCCGTTGATTTGGTCAACCCAATCATTGCTGATGTTTCCGTTGACGTTGTCCACGTCGTCCATTTCAATTTCGAGTTGGTCTTTTTGTATTAACTGTTTGTCCTTCTTGTTAGCCTGATTCAATGCCCTGAATGCTTTCTCGGGATCTGAGAGTCCTTCAAAAAATTCACCAGTCTTCAAGGAGCTTCTAGGAATACACCCGAGTCACAGAAGAGTTCAAAAATGAGAATTTCAATGGAAATTTTTAACACCCCAGAAAATTGGTCTAAACTACAAATCTTAGCAATTCTTCCAAGTTGTTACAAATAACACCGTTAGTTCCCCGGCAACGACATCAAAATTTGAGCACGCCCAACTATGCCTTATAAAAAGGACTAAGCGGTCACTGCAAATATAATTCGGTTCAAGTCCGGAGTCGAATCCCATAGGGAACTAACCTATTCACTACAACTTTTAATAATGCAAATGATAAGCTCAGACAATTTTCGGATACAAGATTTTAATTGATAATGAGTAGAATTTATTTAATTAAGGAAAAATGACAATAAAAACTATCAATAAGCAAGAATGAAGTTGAATTCAACGGTAAAAGGATCTAGGGTTATTGATTTCCCCAATTGTCGGATTAATTCCTGATACGTTAGCTATAATCTCGCCGTAACACTCTATAAGGATGATGAGTTCTGGGCTACCGTAATTATCTCTCGATCAGTTACGATAATTTACTAGAAGCATTCTCTCGAACTACTCTAGTTAACAATTTATACAACTCACAATTATCCCATCAAAACTTCGTTATTTCTAACCCCGCTTTTAATTTCAAGTAATTAATCTCTTAACTTACCCGAAAGTGATGTTGAACAACAATCTAACCAAGTGTTCTTTCTCAAGCAACACAATAAACTAGACATGATTAATCAAGGACCCTTTCAATTAATCACAAGACAACACATAGTTGAACAATCATAGAGTAAAAACGGCTCAATTATATCCAAACATAATTAAGACTTCATCCAACAATTGGTTCCATCAACCCTAGATGACGAGTTTATCTACTCATACTAATAGATAAGATTACACTATAAAAAGTCATAACCAACAATGGAATTAAGAAGAAGAAGATGAAAACTCGTAGGGAAATTTTCTATCTTCTTCTCGTGTTCTTGCCTCCAAAATTTTTCTAAAAACAGATATTTTCTCTTCTGGGCGAATTAGGCTTCATATAGGGCTAGGTTAGTCGCCTTTGAAAATACACAATTGGCCTTGGCTCTTTTTCTCCGGAAGCTCGTCCGCGGCCGCGGATTCAACCGCAGATTGGCCGCGGATTTTACCTAGTCTTTTGCCTTGCGTGCGCGGCCAGTGCGCGATCAATTCGCAGCCGCGCAGCTGGGGAAACTGCTGCCACTTGCTTTTCTTTCTTCTTTTCGATTGTGCTAACCTCCGATTAGCTTTTCGTACTTCATATTGACTCCAAAACACTCTTTAGCTTCCTCATAGCTCGGAGTTGTTCCTGCAAAGCATAAAATTTTTAACTAGAGCATTTTGTTTTCTTTTAACATTCAAATATCAATAAAATGCGGCTAAACTAGAGCGTAAATAGTATCTAAATTACATAAATATAGCCTACTATCAGTTACCTATTGTCTGGTCTTATATATGGTTACTCAGTCATGCTGTTAGAGTAGCTATTTACTAGCAAGAGCTATTGTTATTACTTGTCATGATGGACAGTCATTTTGTATGATTATCTTTGTGGATGTAATTTCGAAGGAGCAAAATTCTATTTTTTCTGAATATGTATACTCTGAGTAGTGGACAGTCTTCGATGTTATCACTTTTACCAAGAACGGATCTTTGTTTATGTGTTTGTGAAAAGTTATTTAAAGTATGTAGGGATTAAATGTAATTTTCAATATTGGGCACCTCATCTAGTGTGTGTCTCTCTCTATATGTATATATATATTATAGTATATGTCTTTCTATTAAGTATTTTTAGTCTTCCCTTGTAACTTGTCGTAACACTGCAATCTAATGTTGCTTCCTTACTAAACCATTCGCAAGAGAATTCTGTCTAGAACAGTTACCTTACCAGCCATTAGATAAAATTGCGGAAACAGGAAATTTGAGGCTTTGACAGTCAAGAAAATTATGCCCCCACTTTGCTATTGCCTATTGCTGGACTGGATATACGACACAATTACTTTAAGATTTATCAAGCCAAATGAAATTCAAGTTCAGTAAAAACGCAGATCGACTTTAGTTAACAAAATAGTCTATTGACTTTTGTGTTAGTTAAGTAAATTGAATAGTAACTTTTTTGTTATAAAAGATAATTTAGTAATTTTAGAATAACAAAATAAAACTTGAGTGGCGTGTGACATTACTGTTCGTTTGGATGATTGTTACTTATTGTATTGTATAACGATACGTTAATGTCATTTTATAAAACAAAACGATCGATTTGGTGCAGTGACTACATTACCTTATTTTTTCTTCTTATCTTGGTCTTTCATATTATTAAATAATCCTATTTTATCCTTTATCTTACCTTTTCATATAATAGTTTTAACTTGTACCTTACTTTTTTATAAAAACATAATATTGCAAGTTTATTTTTCATATTATTGGTGCATGACATCATGAAATGACGGTGTAGACATCTAAATTTTAAAGGATCAAGTTAAATCCTAAATTCAAGATACTACGGACTCTTGAAATCTTAGGAGTCTATCAGAGTTTCTCACATATTCCTTTTGAAGAGGCGTCTCAAAAATCTCATAAATTCTCGAGATATTCACAAAGGGATCAAGGCATAAAATAGTATCACGATCAATAGATGTTCTTCTTGATAATCAAATGCTTCATGAAGAATATCCATACAATAATCGGCTTTTATGGAGATCAAATAATCCAGAGAGTTCCGTATTATCATACGTTCGAGAATATGCTGATCCAGTCCTCGAATTACAGATAACAAATCAGAGAGAAGAATCAAGGGAAAAACAAAATTGTACTCGCATCGTTTATTATTAAATTATGTTTCTTCATATTTATATTGTGGTTGCAATTTAGTTTTGTATCATAAATAATTTGTTGCAAACATACGACAAACGATACAATTTATCTAAATATTATATATATTAAAATGATACGGTACAATACAATATATTATCAACGACCATCCAAACAAAAAAGTGTACGTTGGTCATTTCTCAAAAGAAAAAAAGAACAAACATAAAAATAGGGTGAAAGAGTGCTTGGATAAGAGGCGACATTGGCGTAATTCGAGAGTTTCGTCTCTAAACTTTTCAACTCTTGAAATGCTAATTGGCTGGCACAGCTTCTTTGCGCCAACTCTCTTTCACTGTAACCCCATAGCCATAGGTGCTGCTCCTCCCACTGCCTTGTTCAATTTCTCCAAAAAATTCATCTCAAACAATCATGGGTTTTCTTCTATTACTCCACTTAGTCTCGCAGGTTCTCTTCTATTTTCTTCTTCTTGATCTTTTGCTTTTTCTTTCTGTTTTCTAATTTTGTGCACTTGTTCTTTTTTCCCCGACTTTCCTAGCTAGTTTGAAGAGAGATGAAAATGATGAGTTTGCTCAACTGAAGGATAAAGTGGAAAATGTGGGTATTATTTCCTGCAACTCTATTATCCCTGGAGAATACACTCGATTAATCTGTCCCAAGGTATACGTGTGACATTTGGTGTTTTTATTGGTTATATATTGCCTTCTTTTTTTATGAGTATCAAGTGGTAGTAGGAATCCATTAACCATATTTAGCCACACAAACTAGTTGAAATCTGTACCTTCTAGCCCACACGCGCAGTAGTAAAGAAAATACAAAGAGCCTCATTCATTTTCTGTTACCTTTCATTGTCCCAGTGAAAAATGAAGGAAAGGATATGTCGGTGAAACTTTGGGAAGTTTTTTATTGATTGATGGCAAGTTGGGAAGGAGCATAGTGGTCAACTTTTTTGAATGAATAGACATGATTTTACTTCAGAAATTTGCTTCCTTATATTTTGTGTTTCTCAGTATTCAAGGAGAAGTTGACCCACTATCGACTGAGATTCTAAACCTTTAAATTAATGATTTAGATAAAAAATATCCGATTCTATACCTTTGTATTTATTTGTTTCTTCTGAAATAGTGCAAAGGTGGTCAGTCGATGGAGAGGAGTTTATCATTTCATATATCCTTGAAAAGGTATGATAGTTCCTACGATCAGTGATGCCCTCCTTTTACAAGCAACTAAAGTTACGTCAAACTTGATTTTGTGGTCATCAAGGAATTTCGCATTATGGAGGTGTTTCAACTTTGAATGTGGATGGGCAGGCCAGGTAGTTTAATTTATGGTTTAATGAATTTGATCACGTTAATTTCTGAGAGCTAGAAGTCAAATCACCTCATTGGATGTTAATTCTGGACACAGGTCTTCGCACACAACAACACGACATCAGATGGGGTCGATCAGCTTGGCAGAATGGGTTCTCCTCGGATACTTACGAAGGAAAGCTTGAACTTAGAACCATTAGGTGATATGGTAAGGAAACTTTCTTTTTCTAGAAGCTCATCATTTCTTCTTATAAATGAAGTCTATAATAAGATGTCTCAACCATGCATACTCTAAATCTGGTGGTAGGATTTTTTAGTCTAAATCTTTAGCAACGGGCAGAAGATTTTCGACAATGCATTCTCTAAGCATGATGTAAAGCAAGATGCCCTTTTCATTTTATTTTTATAGAGTAAGTAAATTCTATTAACTAGAGAAACACCCTCTAATAGAGACTATGCTCCTAAATAAGCTATAAGAAATCAATTGTGTTCCTTGTTTTTGCATTTTTCATATTACACCACAAAGCTAAGTATTGCAAACATCTATGTTTAACAAAATGGAAAGTGGTTTTCCCCTCAAAATGTAGTTTCTTATCTGCCATACTATCCAGGTTGTGCACATTGGCATAGTGCTTCATATAGGTTTTGAGTTGTCTCAGAGTTCTTGATTCTCTCAAAAAGTTGAATGGGAATTTATAGT
Source organism: Nicotiana knightiana (assembly GCA_005239525.1). Lineage (NCBI taxonomy): Eukaryota > Viridiplantae > Streptophyta > Magnoliopsida > Solanales > Solanaceae > Nicotiana > Nicotiana knightiana. Next base: position 13,350 of record ML439970.1, read on the forward strand.
TCTTATGTTCCTATTTGGTAAATTCATCGTTATTGGCATAATTACATATAGGCTTAAAACAGTCAAATCAAACCTGTAATAGTTTTACCAAACGGAAACTGATGCTTGCTAAACATGATACAAGACACTTTCTTTTGTTTATTGCCTATGATTTTTGGGTGTATTTCAGCTGGCTGCATATTTTGCTAAGAGGATGATATCAAAGGATACTCTGAAAAGAAATCATGTCATGCAAATGGCCAGTGATCAGGTCAGGCAATGTTATTGCATTAGGATTTGTTAGAGCTTTTGATTGTTAATATGGTGCGTCCAAATGCGCTGGGCACTCATGATAACAGTGGATAATGCTATTTCATTATTATTATTATTTTTTTTTGGGTTAAACTGAAACTTTTATTTAACCAAGTGTAAATATGTACATCCACCCGCTCATTGGACTCTAGAGTCGGGTCTTACAAAAATAACCTATCTTTTTGTCACTTAAGTTCCACTTCCGGAACTTAAACTCTATACTAACATGGATACCTATTTATCCTATCCAAAACAACTCTCCATTTACCGTAGCTCTCTCCTTTAATGTGTAAATGCAATACAATTTCTCTAACTCTATCCCTACATTCTTTTCTTGTCTGTTGAAATCTTCGTAGGTTCCTTTCCATCCATGTATGATATACTGTTGCTGCAAAGGCACTTCCCAAAATCTTCCATTTTGTATTCCCGCTCTTTGTTTTTGTAGCCAGTCATGCAATTTCTTCAAGCCATCTGCCTACTTGTCGATCAATTCCAAATAGACTTAAAATCTGCTTCCATATGAACTTCGAGTATGAGCATTCAAAGAACAAGTGATCATGAGTTTCCTCTTCATCATTCATACAAAGAACACATTCTTTAGGCACTGTTATCCCCCATCTGTTCAGCCTATCCACAGTTGCTAATCTCTGATGCATTGCCATCCACAGTATGAATTGATGCCTAGGGATCATACCTTGTGTCAAGTGCAATGTCTTCCAAGTAACTTTTAGATACTGTGGCATGAAGGAATTATAAGCTTTGCTGATGGTATACTTCCCCTGTACAGCATATAGTTCCAGTTCGTGCAATCCAGTAGTTAGCCATTTTCTGGCTTCAAAGATTTTCCTTACCACCCAGCTAGCCTGTTTAGGAGTTTCCATATTCTCTAACTCTTTCTTCTTTATATAGTGATTATGTATCCATAGAACCCAAAGCTTGTCTTTCTTTTGTGCAATTGCCCATAACAGTTTGTATATTGCTGCTCTATTCCATATTGAGAAGTTTATAATGTTCAGTCCTCCTACTGCTCTTGGCTTACAAATTGTATCCCATGCTATAGGAGCTTTCTTTCCTTCAATGCTTCCATGCCATAGAAAATTCCTACATATCCCAGTAACCATATCATGCACTTTCTTTGGAATCAGGAAAACTTGTGCCCAATAGGTTTGCATTTCAAACAACACGCTTTTGATTAGCTGAATTCTCTCTGCATATGATAAAAATCTGGCTGTCCAGCATCTGACCCTTGCTGCAATTCTATCAATCAGTGGCATACATTGGCTAATGGTGAGTTTCTTTGAGGACAAAGGGACACCTAAGTATTTGAATGGTATTTCTCCAATGGTGAACTGCAGTTTCTCCAGTATTTCTTCCTTATATTGAGTAGATATTCCTGCTACATAGAGTGAACTCTTCTCCATATTAGCCTGTAAACCTGAAGCTGTCGAGAACTTTTCAAATTGTTTCATCATAAGTTCAATAGACACCTTATCCGCTCTACAACACATTAATAAATCATCAGCAAAACAGATATGAACCACTCCCAGTTTTGAACACTTGGGATGGTAATTAAAATCTGGATTTGATTTCAATTGCTTCAAAGCTCTGTTCAAATACTCCATCACCAAAACGAAAAGATAAGGCGACATAGGGTCACCTTGTCTTAGTCCTTTTTTCGCCTGAAACTTAGGTGTTAATCCTCCATTGATCAGAAGGGAATAAGAAACTGTACTTACACACTCCATAATGAGATTGACCATTTTACATGGGATACCCAATTCCAGCATAAGAGCCCTTAAAAAATTCCAGTCAACTGAGTCGTATGCCTTTCTAATATCCACCTTAACTGTACATCTTGGTGAAACTGTTTTCTGATTGTATCCTTTGATCAGTTCATGGGCAAGTATTACATTGTCCAAGATATTTCTTCCTTCTATGAATGCCGACTGTGAAGACCCCACCAGATAATCCACTACCAACTTTAGCCTAGCAGTAAGCAGCTTAGCAATAATCTTGTACATTGTAGAGCATCATGCAATGGGTCTGAACTCCTTTACATAGTTTGGATTTTGCCACCTTAGGAATGAGTGTGACAGTAGTGCAGTTGATCTCTCTAAGAAGCTTCCCTGTTTCAAAGAATTGCATTACTGCTTGTATGACATCTTCACCAATTACTTGCCAGTTTTCTTTGAAAAATTCAGCTGGATATCCATCTATTCCTGGAGCTTTGTCACTTGGCAATTCTTGTACCACCTTTGTAATCTCCTCCTTTGTTACAGGCACTAGCATTTGTTGCTGCTGTGCCATTGATAAACAGGGGCTATCTCTGACTATGTTAACATCTATTCCAGGCATCACTGGGGCAGCCTCTCCTAATAACTTCTTGAAAAACTGTATAAACTCCTGTTGGATCTGCATTGGATCAGTCAACCTATCATTCTGTTCTGTACAAATAGATGTGACTCTATTCCTTGCCTGTCTAGCCTTCAATTGTGCATGAAAATATTTAGTATTAGAGTCTCCATGTTTGATCCATATAGCCCTTGATTTCTGTCTTAAAACCTTTTCATGAACTGCATCCCATTTTTCAATTAGCATCAGACACTTCTTTTCTTGCTCTATCAGTTGTGGATTCAGATGATCATCATTATTATCTGGTAAAGCTTTTGATGATTAGTAAAATTAATTCTGTGTGTCCAATGGGCATTCATAATATCAATGCACATTTCAGATTTTTTTGGTTGCTTAACATGTATACAAGGACAAAGCTCAGTGATGGTTTAAGAATGAAGCTTCTGAAAAACTGCACTGCACTGGAATCATTAGTTTTACAACTTTGAGAATGTTCAATTTCTCTTTTAGCACATATACTTTTCCATCTAAGAGTTCAAGGTAATGTCTCTGTAGGAGAAGATTCACATGAGTATAACAAGGCAATAGATTGATCAAGCTTTGACTTAACATATAGAAAAGCAAGAAGAAATACTAAATTTCAGGTCTGTTAATAATGACTAAATCATGTGTCAAAGAACAAATTAACAAAAAACTATGATAAGGTTCACTAACTTTGAAAGCAAGTAAGACTCAAGAAACATGTAGTTCAATAAATGGCTTCCAAGCCAGCATACCTATCAAGATGAAGTTTGACTGAATTTTGTGACAGTTTTCTAGCAGTGTAATGTCTTCTTCAATGGTTTCTTGATGGTAGATAGTTTATGATTTAAGGGATTCATCACTTGTTTTGAAACTGGAAAGTAATACTTTATGGCCGCATTATGGGTGGAGATATGAAATTATGTGCCAATATTTGGGTGATTGCAGATCATCATTGCCTTCACTTATAGGCAGAATGGTATTCTCATTGGCTGCAAGTATCGGACTCTTGAGAAAAGGTTTTGGCAGGTACATTCGTTCATTAAGTTATAGTCCTGATTGTCTGCATGGAATAATGAGGAAGTATGCGAAAACACAATGTGCCAATACCACTTAAATATATGTAATGCATGCTTCCCTTTCTTAAGCTAAAATTAATCTTGCAAAGGTTTTTCGATGAGCAAACTCTTTAGCTTCAAATCCTTTTTAGCAAACGAGAAACATATTTGAGGCCTTGACAAAAATTAAGAGCCCGTTTGGACATAAGAAATTTTTTCCTTTTTTCCAAAAAATTTCACTTTTTTCCGAAATCAGCGTTTGTTCATAAAATTTTCAATTTTCACTTGAAGATGCATTTGGAAATTTTCGAAAATTTGAAAAAGTCCAAAAAGCTGTTTCTCAAAATTTTCACTCAAATCCCTTCTCAAAATTTTTTTCACTCAAATCACTCACAAAACTTCAAAAACAACCCAAAATTATATTCATATTCAAACACAACTCTAAATTTCAAATATCATTTTCACTTGAAAATTTTTTTCACCATGTTTTGGAATTTTACAATTCTTATGTCCAAACGCCCACTAACAGTCTAAGATCTTGCAACACGAAGGGGATTGTTTGTCATGCTAATATATGACACTTTGCATTGCAGTATATTCATTTCAATTTCATAATTGTTTCTTTTTGATTTGGAACTCTTTTGAATGATTTTAGCTTATCTTCTGTTCAAATGTTTCTGAACATTACATTTTATGATGTCAGACCGAGAGTATTTTCAAGCTTCCAGTTAGATCTGCTTCTTTAACCGCCATTGATTTCTCTGAATGAAAATTGGATATATTCTCTAAGATAAGCTGTTAGTTTTCATTGTTTTCCTTGTGCTTTATTAATCAACTTCTACTTTCAATTGCCAGGAGAAGGGTACAGATAAGGCACTTTATGGACTGGATGATGTAAGAGAAGCAGATGAGATCATCATTGTAAGTTTCAAAATGCTTCTTCTTCTTTCTCAGATATGTATTTCTGGCTACTGATTAGATATTATATTGTATTGCTGACTAAAGGTAGAAGGTGAAATAGATAAGCTTTCAGTGGAAGAAGCTGGACTTCCTAACTGTGTCAGTGTTCCTAATGGTGCACCGCAGGCCATCACATCCAAAGAACTACTACCACCAGAAGAGGTTTGTGTTCTTACAAAAATGTTTTGGCATAATGTACCAGAATCAATGATATTCATGAAGATATTCGTTGTGTTTCTTACGTCATCATTTGCAAAGAACTTTGGCAAATATGTCTGCTTACTGAAAGCACCCGCTCATATTGTACATACCATGTCATATATCCTATTTGAATCTTAATAAATTAGGGGAATGTTCATACATTTGAGAATACATTATATATTTCTGAACTAAGAATTTTTTTTAGAAGTTCGTCATGAGTTGTCTCTCGTTCTGTCTTTGTACTTCTTACCCTTCGGGGATTTCTTGGTTATCAAAAAAAATGTAGCATCTATGAATGACATAATTACTCAAGAGCAAATTATTGAAGTATCTAATCATCTACCTTGCTGCGTTGATAGACCACAGAACGCTCATCATCTTGCTTTGTGAGAAATTATTTTTCCAATAGGAACAGGATTCAGTTAGATATTGCTCTTTGTTAGGAAATAAAGGGTTATGTTAATTATCTTAGAAGCTTTGATTTCTTTATGTTTCTACTTTTCCCCTGTTTGATTATTCTTTACTAAGAGATTGGTCAAAGGAAGAGATGAATGCAGTTGCATTTAAGGCTATTGGCTAGAGTTTTGTTTCTATTACTCTTGAACCGCACAGTTTATGACGTGTTTATCACGCTTAAGTCCACCAAGATTTTCTGTGGTTTACCACTTATTCTTAAAAAAATATCTGAGATTTAGGATTATATTTTCCAGCTTAATTTTTCTTCTTGCACCTGAAGACAGGACACCAGATTTTCATACCTGTGGAACTGCAAAGAGTTATTGGATAAGGTTGGGATTCTTGATGCTTGCATTATACTGAGTGCACTCAGCAAAAAATATGACTCTAATGTCCTTGCTCATTTTTTACCTTAAATTCTACTCAGGCATCCCGAATTGTGCTGGCAACTGATGGTGATTTACCAGGCCAAGCATTGGCTGAAGAACTTGCCCGCCGTCTAGGGAGAGAAAGGTTTTGTTCCCTCTTTCTCATGTGTTAATATTGCGGTCCTTTTCTCTATGTCCCAAAATGTTGTCTAATTTCTTAAATGGAAAATTTCTCTTTGCACTCTTTGTCTTAGTTGGCTGAAATGCACAGATGCTTCTACTTGAAAATCTCATTTGTTCAATCTGCCATCCAACCCGAAGCCTTTATACTTTCAGGTCAGCAACTATTCAACATTAATTGACTTTGCTTGATTTTGCAGGTGTTGGCAAGTATGTTGGCCTAAAAAGGATGAATTTAGCAGTTATAAAGATGCAAATGAGGTGAAGCTCTTTTTTTTATTTTTTTCTTTTTTTTCTTTTGTCATCATATTTCTTTCTTTCTCTGTTTTGATGATGCATATCTTCCATGTAAGTTATTTAATTATTATTTCCTTATAGAGTTGCTGCAGGAAATTTAAACAAGGGTCAAGAATAACAATGCCCTCATTAAGACAGCTACATGAAATATTTGAACGCTAAGTGTATAATTATGGTCTGCATGTTGTCAAAACGTAGATTTCTAGAGATTATGGGTTGTCACTCATTTAATGTTGTCAATTTGGCCTACATGTTTTTCCGTAAGTAAATTAATTTGTTGGAATATCATCCTGGGGACTGAACCAGTATACATCAATAATATGCTGATGCATGGTGTACATTAGCTGCTTAACCAACCGCCGTTCAGGTCAAACATCGGCCAACTTATCCCCTTACATCACCATATCCATACATGTGACCAGGAGAGGTTTCTCATAGAGCTAAAGCTCAGAAATGAAGGGGAAAATAGCATGCTTTGATCAAGAAGTTATCTGGTTAGCCTTTTTAGTAGTTGAGCATCAGAGTGAACTTTGACAGGTAAAAGAAATTGAAAGGATATTGGAGGCACTGATCATGACTACGAACAGGCTCGGAGATCTTACTTATCCAGTAGATACTTCAAAATACACAAAATAATTAGGAAAGAAAACGAGCTGGAAATGCAGTTGACATCCCACTAAAATTACGGTGTCCTTTATTGTTCACCTTGTGGATGATCCGCAGTTGTCCTAGTCCAGTATTATTTAGGGATTTCATGTGCACATTGGATATTCGAGCAATGCTTTACTTATTCAATCTGGTTCACATCAGGTAATTATGGTACTGGAATTAGAATATTGGAGAAGTTTACTGAAGTTTAATGGTTAAGAATCATATTTGTTACTGTTATTTTTATGGGTGTTTTCTTCTTTGTCCCAGAGAAATTAGGCAAAATTTCTTAGGTTAGACATAGTTTAAGGAACATGCTGTCAAATTTCTGTGATGGTTTCGGTAATCCAGTGAAACCGTGTTGTTTTTCCCCTTTTGCCAAATTCAAGACCTCTGCTATCCATTTGCTAATGAATACTGCTTCTGTTGGGCAAACTACATTTTAAAGCTTCCAATAAATTGTTGTAGGTACTTGTAAACCTGGGAGCAGAAGCTTTGAAAAAAGCGATTGAATGTGCTGTGCCATATGAAATGCAGAATTTAAACTAATCCCCCAAGCTCATTAATCTCTTAAGGTATGTTTTCCAAATTTGAGACTATGCCAACAGTTGTATTCTTTCCATTTTTTTTGCTGCTCTTTCTTTCTCTACTTCTTTCTACTTTCGTCCCTTATTTTAATCATGCATATATAACAACCAATCAAAATATTTTGATACACAGAAATCTTTTCAACAGTACCTGCCTCTCTCTCTCTCTCCACAAGACTTTGTGTCTAAATTGTATCTGTAAGTAACATTACTCAGGATGAGAACTTGAAGCAATTATGTCAAGATTTCCCTTTTCAAAAGTTGTGTATTCTCCTTTATTAACTCTTGGTGAAAGGTTGGTAGAGGAAAGGTTTTTATTTTCTACTTGGAATGAAGGTTTTGGGGACATCTTCACCATACAAGGTAACTTGTTATACGATGCTTTCCAACGATAGAGGAATGGAATCGAAACTGTTGGGGAGATTGATTTTCTTATGACGTATATTGTTATATCAATATTTATTAAAAATGATGTTATTATATGTCCGTAACTCCTAAAGAAGTAACAGCCAAACATGTAACCCAAGCACTTTATTTTGAAATAGAGGAGCCATATCTACACAACTAAGTTGTATTATGGTGGTGTTTACGGTGATCTACCCAATATTAAAATTTACATCAAATAGAGTTCAAAAATTGAAAATGCGACATCTAATATTGCTTACCAAATGGAATTTTATTTTCATGCTTATCAAAATGGATTGATTGCAAAAATTCCCAATTCCCAAAATACTTATCTGAAATTCTATTTTGGTATAAACGTTACTCCGAATAAATAAAATTTGGAAGTTTGGTCAAAAGGATAAATTCCCACTTTTGAAAAAATTTATAACGTTAACTGTGATATACTGAAGTACCATAAGTTGCCTAGTAACCTGAAAATGAACCTGTATCATTTTAAAATAAAGCTTTACCGAAAACCAGAGATAAATCTAATGTTCTGATAAAGTTGAACTTTTGTCAGTATTAAAACAGGTTCATATTTTGAGGCGTATAAAAAATATTTAAAAAGGGGCAAAAAACAGAAGTGAAATAAATATATTCATTGTCTTTGACTAAGGATATTTATTAGCCAAAAAAAGAAAAGAAACGACTAGAGGGTATTTGTTTAAAGGAGGTTCGGGCGAGCACCACGTGAATACCTATCAAGTTGTTCATCAACATCAATGACAACAAAAGAGCGAGATAAGTAATAAACAAAACAGAGGGAAGGTATGACCTTAAAAGGCTAAATTAATTGCCAGAGTGAAGAGTGTTAGTTTGATCAAATCGTGGAAGTTTCTATCAGTTATGTCCCGTTCGAGTAACCACGAGTATGGAAAACCTAACGTTATTCAGAGATAGTTGAAGTTTATAGTTCTTAACTTGTCACCAAACTCACAATTAAATATAAAAACTATTCATTTCATCTGAATCCGTATATAATACTCTAGCTCTGCCCATGACGTCGAGTGAACATGGGTCAATTAGTCAACATGACTGGTAGATTGAAAGGGTACTGCCGGGGGAGCAGGTAACAACTTGAACGTTAACGTAATGTGTCGAGCTTTCAAAGACAAATTTGGAGCAGGACAAGAAAGTAGTTATAGGCGCATAATGACTGCTTCCTTGCAATAAATAGGTCTCTCTTCATCATATGTTAAGACTTCATTCATACAATAGTAAACATATTCGGTTCATGTCAAAGCCTAACTCAAGATATTAAGTTTATGAGTTTAATATTCTGAATTAATAATTTATATTTATTAAATAAATTTTTTAAGACAAACATAAAGTTATTGGATTCGATCGAAGTCGTAACTTGTTTCTGACTCCGCCCTTGTGTATGCAAAATCTGCCTAAGGACACTCGATGCGAAGTGATGTTACTAAAAATAATTTGGCCAAGGTCGACTAGTAACTAATGAGACTCATCGCCTAGCAGCCAATCATGGCCGAGGTCAAGTATCAGATGGAGCAGTAACGGCTAGTTTAGTAATAGGATATTTAAGAGAATATTCCGTTGGATATTCTTTGTACTTGTACTTTTAGGGTTAATTGGGGGCAAGTCCCTATACATAGAAAGAGAGACAAGGTAAAAAGAATGTAATATTCTCTGATAAGAACATTCTTGATAAAACAGACCTTCTCTCTAGATAAATACAAACACTACCTTTCTAAAGAGGTTCGATTGTTGATTATTCTACACCTTTTTCATTAGATCCGAGAAAGTCCCATATATTCTTATATTTGTCTGTCATTCGTCATTGTCAGAAGGAGGAATCGTCCACCTCATTCAATATTGGGTGAATCATTCTCCATATTTACTTTAGTGCGATTTATTGTTATTTAATGCTTGATATTCTTCTTCCATTATTGATATTGAAACATTAAATACACATTGCATTTAACTCTCTTTCAACATTGTTCAACATTATCCACGTAGATCGATTGTAGATCTGAAATTATTATTATTAACTAGGCTTAACCCGTAATTACATAAAATTAATTAGCTTAACCAAAGGTTTATATTTTTTGGTCAAACAATATGGCACTGTCTGTGGGGATTTCCTAGTTAAAATTTTAGTTTCTTCTAGATCTATAACTAGCAAAAAAAAGGGGCAAAACCCCCTGCTTTCTTGTACACACAGATCTAACATAGCAGGTAACAGAGAAGAAAGGATGAAGGCAGTGGCCGATCTCAACACCAACCTCTTAAACACCATCAACGAGGTTTTTAAAACGGAGGGTGGAGATGTAACACCAAATGCCTCTCCCAGGCGAAGTGGCTCACTCCTTCCTCATGGTAGTATCACAACGTCCCACGGTAAAGGAGCTTCCATGTCCACAAAGGAAGAGGTGCCGCCGGCAGTGAAGAAACTGCTCGAGGCTTGGCTGACAAATACGTTGCCCAACATCCTCGACAAACCCGCCCAAAAGGCGGTCAGAGAAAATGTAAGGACTTGCGTTGCACCAATAATGGCCGAGCAGCACGGCCCTCTCCCCTCCCATAACAGGTATCACTCACAATTTTAATAATACAGGTGACGACACCCTCACAACCATTTTGAGGAAGATGGAAGAAATGGAAAACGAAAACAAAATGCTTCAAGACCAAATGAAAGAGCATCAAGAAAGGGTAGATAAAATACCGGGCGCCTCAAAACTCTTACCAAAAAGAGATGCTGGTCGGTTCGTTGAACAACCATACAGTGATGAAGCCGCCCCACATGCCATACCTAAAACCTTCAAAATGCTGCCGTACCTAAAAATATACGACGGTGCGACCGACTCTGAGGATCATGTGACGTATTATGTCACCGCAGTAAAAGGCAACGACCTCGCCAAAGAACAAGTATCCTCCATCCTGTTGAAAAAGCTTGGCGAAACCCTCACCTGGGCGCATTAACTTGGTATTCACATCTGCCCGCGTGCTCCATTGAAACATTCGAAGAGATAACCGACAAGTTCGTAACGGCTCATGCCGGAGCTAAAAAGGCAGAGGCAAGAGTGAATAATATATTTTCCATCAAACAATCACCTGGAGAAGAACTAAGGGACTTCCTCGCTCGATTCAACCATGTAAGGATGACCTTACCAAATGTATCATAAGGCATGGTTGTAGCAGCTTTCCAAAATGGGTTGAACAGAAGCGGTTCGAGGGTGACCAGAAAGTTGCTGACTCGACTCATGAAATATCCCCCAACCACTTGGGATAAAATACACAATGCCTATTGCGCCAAAGTCCGTGTTGACGAAGACAACCTAAATATACCAATCCAACGGTTGATCTCAGTACATGTAGAGTCCAGAAAAGATCGAAGAAACGACACCAGAAGGGATCTAGCAGTTCCACGACCCAACCGAGAAAGACATCAACCATATATCAGAGGCGCCATCATGCGCCCTCCCATCACGAAGAGGGCTCATCTAGGCCAAGGATAGGGACTCACCAGAGTGAGAGAGGTATGCCCCCTTTACTATATGCTTACAATTTTTTGTATCACCTTCAGAAATAGTTTACGCGTTGGAGAAGCTCGGCCCAAAAATGATGTGGCCACATAAGATGAGGTCCGACCCAAACACCAGGAAGTCAAATGCCCTCTACGAATTCCTCCAGGAACGAAGTCATAAAATCGAGGATTGCATCGCCCTAAGGCAGGAGGTCGTGAACATGATTCACCAAGGGCACTTGAAAGAGTTGTTGAGCGACCGATGAAGGGCCAACTTCGCCCGAGGATGTGAACAACACCAAGGGCCGCCAAATCCACCTTCACCAACTTGCACCATTCAAATGATCATCGGAGGTGGCGATGACGCATCGATCAACATCGTAAATTCACCACAACCCACAAACTAAAACGGTCGATTACTCATGAACGGTACGACGAACTCGAAGAAAGTATCATCTTCGATAAGTCAGACACCCACGGTTTGATTTTCCCTCACTATGATGCTCTTGTTATCACTTTACGAATATTAGATACAGATGCGAGACTTATTATGGTGGACGATGGGAGCGGCGCGTGCATTATCCACCCTCGAGTGCTTGCACAGATGAAACTCGAGGTTAAGATAGTGCCACGCTGTATCACGCTAACCGGTTTTAACAATGCAGTTGAATGAACATCTAGAGAAATCACACTCTCTGTCTTGGTCGGCGGCGTCACTCTGGAAACCACCTTCCACATCATGGACCAGGACACGACGTATAACTCCATAATAGGTCGCCCTTGGATACATGCCATGAAGGCCATCCCTCTAGCTTGTACCAGGTTATCAAATTTCCCACCCCATGGGGAGTGTTCAGCATACGAGGCGAACAACGCACGTCCCGAGAATGCTATCGCATCGCCCAAGACTACACATACACCTAACAAATAAAGGGCAAAGCAAAAGAGGCATAAAAATTAACAGGGTCGAGGTCGAGTAATGATGAAAGAGCGGACGCCATAAAAGACCCCGAAATAATAAAGGCCACGGGATCAACTGTAGAAGGCCTCGACCCCGTCCAACTTGATGATAACGACAACAACAAAAAAGCCTATATCGATTGCAAGCTGTAAGAACCAGGTAAATTTTGTCATTTCTTAATTAATAATGCAGACTTGTTTGATTTTTCCCATGCACACATACCAGGTATCCCGAAGGACGTCGCGACGCACAAGTTGAACGTCGACCCATTCTACCCCCGGTAAGGCAAGTTAGGCAAAAATTCAATTTCGCAATAAACGATGCAGTTCACGATGAGGTTGAAAAGTTGCTGAAAAATGGCTCCATCAGAGAATCAAAATACACCCAATGGGTCGCCAACGTGGTCATGGTAAAAAAGAAAAAATGGGAAATGGCGGATGTGCGTAGACTTCACAGATTTGAACAAGGCATTCCCGAAAGACTCATTCCGCTACCCCATATCGACTAACTCATCGACGCAACAACCGTGCGCGAATTGCTGAGCTTCTTAGACGCATTCGGGATATAACCAGACCCTTATGGAAGAGGAGTACCAGGAGAAGGTCACCTTCATCACCCACCAAGGAACGTATTGCTACAGGGTGATGCCTTTCAGACTGAAAAATGCGGGGGCGACATACCGAAGGTTGGTAAAAAGAATGTTCAAAGACCAGCTCGGCACGACCATAGAGGTCTACATAGACGATATGTTGGTCAAGTCCAAAAGGAAAGAAGATCACATCGACCACCTGAAAGAGGCCTTCGACATACTTAGGCGATATGGGATGAAACTGAACCCTGAGAAGTGTGTGTTCGACGTAACCTCAGGAAAGTTCCTGGGCTTCCTGGTATCACAAAGAGGCATCGAGGTCAATCCCGACCAAATCAAAGCCATATAAGGAATACCAGAACACTTAACCAGCAAAAAACAGGTTCAAAAGCCGACTGGCTGCATCACCGCCTTGTTGAGATTCATCTCACGATCATCTGATAGATGTCGCAAGTTTTTCGACGTGCTCAAGAAGGACAACAACCTCCTATGGACATCCGAGTGTGTTCAAGCCCTGAAGGAGTTAAAAGCCTATCTATCATCGTCGTCGTTGCTTGCCAAAGAAGAACCTGGGGAATGTCTACTCGTCTACCTCGCCGTATCCGAAGTAGCGGTGAGTGCAGTCCTAGTCCGAGAAAACAAAGGTACGCACTCTCCCATCTATTAAATTAGGAAAACCCTGATCGACACCGAGACGAGGTACCCCCATCTTGAAAAATTGGCTTTGTCCTTGGTCATAGTTTCACGAAAGCTTAGACCTTACTTTTAGTGCCATCCAATCTCAGTAGTCACAACTTTCCCCTTGAGAAGTATCTTGCATAAGCCCGAGATATCAGGAAGATTAGCCAAGTGGGCCATAGAATTAAGCGAGCATGATATTACATACCAACCACAGACGGAGATAAAATCACAAGTCCTTGCCGAATTTGTCGCCGACTTCAGCGCAAAAATAATGTCTGAAGTCGAAAAAGAAGTCGCCCACGCTTCTCCACAAGCACAAGATCTATGGATTTTGTACACCGATGATGCCTTCAATGCATCGGGGCCCGGACTAAAACTCGTGGTCGAGGTCCCGACAAGCGAAATGATTCGCCAGTCCATAAGGTGCCTAGACATGACTACCAATGAGGCCGAGTATGAGGCCGTGATTGCATGATTAAGGTTAGCACTGAAGTACGGAGCGAGCCGAGTCATCCTACGCTGCGATTCTCAGTTCGTCATCAACCAAGTCACCAGGACTTTCCAGATCAAGAACAAAAGTTGCAAAAACACCAGGCCGAAATCCGCAAGTTATTGCCCGAGTTTGACGAATGGCAGCTCGACCAAATCCATAAGGCACAAAACACCGTAGCCGATGGCCTCGCCAAGTGAGAGGCAGCCACTAAAAACCATAACCGGAGAAGGAAATATGGTTACCCTCCTCCACTCATCGATAGATCAAATCGAGATAAGGACTATGAATCTAACTTGAGACTGGCGCAACCGTTTTGTTACCTACTTGCAGGAAGATGTACTC
>ML439970.1:27951-64431 GCA_005239525.1 Nicotiana knightiana
AAAACCATAACCGGAGAAGGAAATATGGTTACCCTCCTCCACTCATCGATAGATCAAATCGAGATAAGGACTATGAATCTAACTTGAGACTGGCGCAACCATTTTGTTACCTACTTGCAGGACGATGTACTCACCAGGACGAAATCCGCAAGTTATTGCCCGAGTTTGATGAATGGAAACTCGACCAAATCCACCAGGCACAAAACACCGTAGCCGATGGCCTCACCAAGTTAGCGGCAGCCACTAAAACCATAACCGGAGAAGGAAATATGGTTACCCTCCTCCACTCATCGATAGATCAAATCGAGATAAGGACTATGAATCTAACTTGAGACTGGCGCAACCGTTTTGTTACCTACTTGCAGGAAGATGTACTCCCAGATGATAAAAAAGAAGCCAAGAAACTTCGGATGCAAGCAACCAGGTACAACATCATCCAGAATGATTTGTACAAGAGGATGTAACATCCCCCTAGCAAAATGCTTGGGCCCAAATCAAACTCCGCGTGTCCTAGAAGAAATCCACGAGGGCCACTCTGGGGCTCATTCTGGAAATCGAGCTCTGGTCAGATGCCTCATGCGAGCAGGTTACTACTTGACTACTATGAAAAAAGAGGTCGCAGACTTCGTAAAGAGATGCGAGCAATGCCAAAAATACGCCTCAATGATCCACCAAGAAGACGAGCAAGTCCACTCGGTCACTTCCTCTTGGCCTTTCAGCAAGCGGGGAATGGACATCGTCAGCCCCCTCCCCCAGGACGAGGTAACATATGTTTCCTTTTGGTTTTAACTGACTATTTTTCTAAATAGGTAGAAGTAGGAGCATTCGCTCAGATACGCGAGTAGGAAGTGATTGCCTTCATATGAACATTGCGTGCTGCTTCAGCCTCCCCAAAGAGATTAGCTGCGACAACAGACCCTAATTCACTGGAAAAAAAGTCACCAAATTTTTCGAAAAATGGAATATCAAAAGTATACTCTCCACCCCATACCACCCCGTGGTAAACGGGCAAGCAAAGTCCTCCAATAAATCAATATTGAACATCATGAAGAAAAAGCTTAAGGACGCCAAGGGAATTTGGCCAGAACTACTGTCAGAAGTGCTATGGGCCTATTGCACAACGCCAAAGACGAGAACAATAGAAACACCCTACTCGTTAGTCTATGGGACTGACGCAGTAATACCAATCGAAGTTGGAGAGCCTAGTTTGATATACTCCCATGAGAGCGGGCCGAGGAATGACGAAAGTAGAAGGCAAGACCTCGACCAAGCCAAAGAACAGAGAGTCATGGACTACATAAGAATGATCGCCCAAAACAACAGGCAGAACGCTACTACAATAAAAAGGCCAAGATCAGATCACTCAAAGTAGGGCACTACGTGCTCAAGGCCAAAACACAAGCAAGCAAAAACCCGCGGGATGGCAAACTGGGAACAAATTGGGACGGTCCATACAAAATCACAACAGTCTTTTCAACTGATAAAAATGGAAGGAAAACGGGTACCAAACAACTGGAACGTCGCCCACCTCAACTACTTCAACTTTTAAGAACAAGCGTCCTCCAAGTCGTACTCTTTTTCCCTCACTTGAGTTTTATCCCAATTGGGTTTTCTTAAGGAGGTTTTTAATGAGGCGATAAGGGGGACACTTCAAGTCGAAGTACGGACAATAAAAAGGCATAGTTCATTGCTCAACTTTTCGACATATATCCAAGTCGCCCAATGAAGGGACTAGATATACCGGGACTGGAATGCCATCCCGAAAAATATGTAAATTTCTTCAAGTATGAGCAAAACATAAATGTACGTTCTCCAGAACACTACCTCAGCATATACCCGGTCCACATCCACAATTGAATAAACTACATTCGACCTCATTTGAATTAAAATGCATCTGACCTCGTTCGAATTAAAAGACATTCGACCTCGTTCAAATTAAAAGACATTCTACCTCGTTCAAATTAAAAAACATTCGACCTCGTTCGAATTAAAATACATTCGCCCTCATTCGAATTAAACGACATTCAACTTCGTTCGAATTAAAAACACTTGACCTCACCGACATCGCTCAAATTCACATTCAGCTTCGTTCAGGTCAACTGCGGCTTATATTAACTAAGTTGCATTTCAAATTAAGTTCTGACTATGTTTGACTTCGTTCGACAACACTTATTGGCCCAAGTCACGACTACCAAGTTCGGCATTTGAACTCGTTCAACATACAAACTGAGCTTCTACAACTAAAAGCAGCCAAATGACAGAATTAAGGAAAAGAGCATATAAGACCAAACAGAGAAAAGATTCAGAATCGAACAACGAAAATAGCATTTCATACTTCAAAAATATTCTTTACAAGGGCTAAACAAACGCCCACAAAATTATGCATAAAAATTACAAACCAAAGGAATAACTACTCGCCACCCGACCCAGCAACGCCATCTCCACCATCGCCATCGCCATCGCCATCAGGTTAATCATCCTCGTACCACCCTGCTCAATACCATCCAAATCCTCCTCGCCATCGCCGGTCCCCGGTGTAGCAGGGTCATAACCACAGGTGATCCGAGTTGCACACGCCTTTAGCATGAGCATCCTCAAAATCAGCCTCAGGAACTCTCCCTACCGTCATCAAATCTTTGAATATGTCTAGCTGGGCCTCGGCGTGGATCCACTTCTCATATAAATCCCTCGGAATATCAGGATAAGAAGAAGTGTGAGATGAGGATGACTAGGCCAACAATTACGTCTTCTCGGCCTCGAGAGCGACGACTTGGTCACCAAGGTTCGAGACCTCTTTTTCTAGCCCCCCAATTTGCTCGTTTGCCCGCTCGGACTTGAGGACGCGGATTGCATCCTTCAAAGCCTCCACTTTTGTCAAAGCCGCCAACCGAGCCAACTCGGCCTTCTCCAAATTCTCCGTCTTCTCGGCGATCTCATCACTCAAAGCATCGGCCCTGACCGAACATTGCTCGAGTTTGGCCCGCAGAGATTCAAGTCTTCCCTGCTCGACGATGACTCATCCACTAAATACAGCACAAAAAAAAAACCGATGTCCCAGATGCTGAGGCCGCTGATAGCTGAGCTGATTGCGCCAAAACCGGAGGTCGAACGAAGGCAGATGACCGAGCATGCTTGGTCGCGGTTGCAACTGGGACATATTTTATTGTAGCGGTCGCCTGGCGGAACGCAGGAGTAGGAGCTCTCGACTTCCTCGGACCTCCCCGTGCTGACAACAAAAGAGAGGAAAAAGGTCGGGATAAACCCCCGCAAAGATAAAAGGCAACCTATCAGAAAAATTCAACAACGAAGACATAAGCAAACTTACCGGGAAGCTTGGGCCCGAACTTATTGCGGAAGGCCGACCGTTTGCGAATCTCCACTATATGAGTAAGGACTCGCTAACCCACTCGTGAATATCCTCAACCAAAAGGGGGGGGGGGGAGGTTCAGCCTCTACTACGTAAAAAGAGAAAAATAAGATATAGTACAACCAAAGTCGACCAGCACGAAGTGCAACAGAGGAAAAAAGAAGAAAGGTGCTTACGAGCATAGTTCCAAAGGTCAGGAAACTCGTTTGCATTTGCCACCACGTCCTCCGTTTTGACGTAGACGTAGTCGAGCCAAAACTGGCGGTTGGCCTTGTCGTCCATTTTTACCACAAAACATTTGTTGCCCCGGTGGCGAAGATGTAACATCACCCCTTGTGAAAACTGAGGGCGAAAAGATGCATCTAGTGACAGATGGTCACCTCGATCCCGGCCAACTCCGTGAACTTCGAAATCATGCGGATGAGCTTGTAGATATAGGGGGAGAGTTGAGCCGGGCACACCCGGTAGTAGCGGCAAAACTCTTTGGCCAGGGGAAGGATAGGAAAAGAATAACCTACATTGAAGGGGTATGCCTAGAAGGAACAGTACCCCGGGCGATGTATTTGCACCACGTCGTGCCTCGCAGGGATGGGGTCTATGTTTGCGGGAATTTTGAATATAGCCCTAAACTCAGCGATTGCCGCCTTTTTCATCAATGACTCCGGGCAACATTGAGAAGTCAGACCTAGCCTTCTCCCTACGGGGAATTATTTCCTCCACCGTAGAAAAGCTTTCATCTTCATCAACCATGGCCATCCCATCATCGTGGGGAGGCATGCGAACTGCCAAGGGGACATGATCAAAATCTCCCCCTGAATTAGTTGTATTAACCATTTTTCTCGTTTTTATATGGAGAATATGCAAGCACATATGAGGTATAAGCAGCAGAAGTTATCATAACCGGTGAAAATAGGGATGCAAGGATGAAGGTAACAAAAATATGAACAATGAAAGAAGAAGGAATGAAGAGATGAAGATTCGTATTTGAAAAGCACAAAGGATCAGGCAAAGGTCTTGTGTCCCTATTTATAGGAACCCGTGCACCATAATCGAGAATAAAAACTGTCGATGCCCAACCCGAATGTCGAAATGGCAGAGGCACGGGAAATGACGCAATATATCAGAAAAATGCATATTAATGACGCATTGTGTCATGACGTCATTTCTGAATCGACGTAATGCATAATAATGGCTCACGAAGAACCACATTATCATCTCATCAAAAGCGTTACTACTCGACTTGCTCGCCTAAATCTCTCAACTACGATTAGCGAATTTCGCTCATCGAGGTCGTCCGAGAGACGACCCCGATAAGCGGATGGACTAACTGTATGAGTCAAAATCTGCCTAAGGACACTCAATGCGAAGTGATGTTACCAAAAGTAATTTGGCCAAGGTCGACTAGTAACTAATGAGACTCATCGCCAAGCAACCAATCATGGTCGAGGTCAAGTATCAGAAGGAGCAGTAATGACTAGTTTAGTAATAGGATCTTTAAGAGAATATTACGTTGGATGTTCTTTGTAATTGTACTTTTAGGGTTAATTGGGGACAAGTCCCTATTAATAGAAGGATAGAGAAGGTAAAAAGAATGTAATATCCTATGATAAGAACATTCTTGATAAAGCAGGCCATCTCTCTAGATAAATACGAACACTACCTTTCTAAAGAGATTCGATTGTTGATTATTCTACACCTTTCCCATCAGATCCGAGAAAGTCCCAGATATTCTTATATTTGTCTGTCATTCGTTATTGTCAGAAGGAGGAATCATCCACCTCATTCAATATTGGGTGAATCATTCTCCATATTTACTTTAGTGCGATCTATCATTATTTAATGCTTGATATTCTTCTTCCATTATTGATATTGAAATATTAAATACACATTGCATTTAACTCTCTTTCAACATTGTTCAACATTATCCACGTAGATCGATTGTAGATTTGAAATTATTATTGTTAACTAGGTTTAACCCCTCGTTACATAAAATTAATTAGCTTAACCGAAAGTTTATATTTTTTGGTCAAAACAACCTGCAGTCATGTTCATCCTTGTCATTAATTATGTTTATTTTAATTTCTTTTCAACTTTCTCTTTAAATTTCAAGCATCTACGACTTTCTTTTACAGCTTTGATCTTAAACATCCTTAATCGCTTCCAACGGGCATGCCAAAGAATATTAGTGGTGTAAAAGTTTAAGTCGGCCATTGTCAGTTGAAAAAAAAGTAGTAAATGCTAATATGGTATGATAAGAAAATAGACCTTAATGAACCTCCGAAGGTAACAATGTAAAGAAACTACATCTAATATTCACATTAATGTCGTACTTCAGCACTTTATACCTAAGGTTGAAAAGCTATAATGAAATAATGAAGTATTAACTTACTATGGTGACTTTATAATTTTATTAGAGTGATTTACGTTTTACTATTAGAAGTGCTTTTGCAAAATCCAATCCCACGTTATGAATTACAGATGATGTCCACGGTACTTATTATAATAGCTTCTTTGGCTGTGCCTCTACAATCAACTTATTTTTCAATAAAAAAAATTCAAATATATTTTTCGGAAAAAATAATAGACATAATTTTTTTTACTTTTTTTTTGAAAAATTTCCACTTTTTTCGAAATAAGTGTTAGGCCATAAAATTTTCAATTTTCACTTGAAAAATTTTGAAATTTTTTTAAAATTTGAAAAACTTCAAAAAGTTGTATTTCAAAAATTTCACTCACAAAACTTCAAAAACAACCCAAAATAGCTGTCTAAGCACAACTCTAATTTTCAAATATCATTTTCTCTTGAAATTCTTTTTTACTTTTTTTTTGAAATTATGTCCAAACGCCCACTTAATGTTTCGCCAAACTTTAGAAAGTGCTTCTAAGTGTATTTTTCAAAAATACTTTTCAATAAAATGCTTTTGGGGATTTTTTTTTTTCAAAAATTATTTCTGCTTCTACTTAAAACTATTTTTTATTCCATCTAAAAGCTTGATCAAATACCTTAACGGTGAAAAAAAATAAAATACTTTGGCAACAAAAAAGGCACTTTTGGCAAAAAAGAAGCACTAAAACAAGCTAGTATAAATTAGAGAGATGTTTGGGTTAGTAACCTTTGTTTATATGTTCTAATTTTTTTTTTCTTTTTTCGGTTTTCTTCCAATTTTTTCCTTGTGAAACTGGATTTTATCATGGAATATTCTTTGTAACTACTACTAATTAGTCTACTACTTAATTAAGAGACAATTTGTGTCAGAAAAATTGATATTTTCTTAAATAAAAGTGGGATTTGGACCAAGTCAAATGATTAAGCGTTTGCGAATAAAATGTTGGTTGTGGGACCATAGAAATGATTTAAGGACAAATAACATTTGCTGGAATACAGCCTAGGAAAAAAGAATCCTCCAACGGCTCTAACATGCCATGCGGCCTGCGGTGCGGTGATTTAAATTAGATCGTTTTGGGCCCCACACATACTGAGATTTCAAAAGAATATATAACCGTTGCAAAACCCCTCTTCACTTCTCAATCCCAAAATACTGACAGAGCCATTGTGAGAATTGACAGATTGAAGTCCCTAAGGTGAATTTTCTTTGCTACTCCTTTTTCTTTTTCCTCTTCAATTTTATGGTTTCGCGTTTTCTTTTTCTCACTGTTTGTTGTTGAATTTACTGATTTTCTTAAACGGATATGTTTACATAAGGGAGTTATGGCCGGAGCTAGAGACCAAGTTACCCGTTCGGTCGAACCCAATAACTTTGTTCGAAATTTTGTATTTGTCTTAAAAAAAAAATTCATTTAATATGTATAAATTATTAGTTTAAAAGGACTAGGAAATTGTGACATTTTCCAAGTTTCAATTTTCTACTTTTGAAATGAATTCACAGGAGCTGCTTCTTTGGTTTTTAGAACAATTTGAAGTAAGAAAATTTGTGACATTTTCTTTATCTTTTACAGTGGTTTAGTAGGGGGTTTCAATTACATCTTGTTGGAGATTCTTATGCTAGTAGGAGATATCAAAAACTTCTGGTATTTTTCATTTTCCGTTTTTATTTTATAAAATATTTGCTTGAGACGGTTTTAAATGGGGAACATAGTCACGATTTATATAGTCTACCCAACTTGCTTGGGACTGAGAGATGGTTGTTGTATTATGAGTACTTTTTTGGCTTATTTTAGGGCATTTGATTGGGGTCCCAAATTTTCTCACGCTTTCTTAAATTTTCAGCTGTTTAGGAGGTGATTGCCAAGATCCAATACAAAATTTTGTGTTATTTATCAATCAAACATGACTGTAGAGGTGCAATCTGAGGCAACTCAAGTAGCTGAGGTAGTTGTTCCAAAAGAAGAATTAGCGGCTAAGAAGATTGTTGAGGAGGTTGAGAATGAGAAAGAAAAAGAAGAAGAGGAAGAGGATACCAAGCCAAAGGCAATGGAGAAGAGCTCTTCTTATAGAGAAGAGAGCAACTTTTTCTCTGATCTCAAAGAGAATGAGAAGAAGGCCTTGAATGATCTCAAATCAAAGCTTGAGGAGGCCATTCTTGGTAACACCCTCTTCAAAAAAGAAGAGAGTACCACCAAAAAGTCCCTAGAGAAATCACCATCTGGTGAAGAGGAAGAAAAGAAAGATGATGAGGACAAGGTTGTTGAGAAAGTAGAAGAGGAAGAGACAAAGAATGAGGAAAATAAAGAGGAGAAAAAGGAGGAGGGTGATTTGGATGTTGATGAAGTGGATAAAGAGATCTCCATTTGGGGTGTACCCCTATTGCCTAGCAAAGGAGATGAGAAAACCAATGTGGTTCTCTTGAAATTCTTGAGAGCAAGGGATTACAAAGTGAATGAATCTTTTGAAATGCTCAAGAAAACACTCCAGTGGAGGAAGGATTTTGAGATCGAATCAATCTTGGAGGACGATCTAGGGTCAGATCTTGCTCCAACTGCTTACATGAGTGGAACTGATAACCAAGGACACCCCATTTGTTACAACATTTTTGGAGTTTTGGATGATCAAGAGCTGTATAACAAGACATTCGGGACGGAGGAGAAGCGTAAGCAGTTCTTGAGGTGGAGAGTGCAGTTAATGGAGAAGGGAATTCATAAGCTTGATTTCAAGGCTGGAGGTGTCAGTTCATTGCTTCAGATTAATGATCTGAAGAACTCCCCTGGACCATCAAAGAAAGAGGTCAGGGTTGCTACAAAACAAGCTGTTGATCTTCTTCAGGATAACTATCCTGAATTTGTTGCCAAAAATGTGAGTATTCTATTTTTTTTCCTTGTTTTAACTTTCAGTTAGTGAGTTCTTGGAATAAAGTGCAAGCATATATAGTTGTGAACTATGTTGCACGGAGTGATACCAGGTCCTCCAAAAGTAGTGCATTTTTGGAAGCTCCGTGTAAAACCATTTTGCAGAAATATAGGTTGTGCAATACAGCTTACTTTGGCTAGATATACTGGTAATGAGAATATTTTATAAATCTTAAGTGTGTTGATCTGACAATTTCACCTGTTTGTGTTTTCAGATATTCATCAATGTTCCATTTTGGTATTATGCTTTCCAGTCATTGCTTTCTCCTTTCCTAACTCAAAGAACTAAAAGCAAATTTGTTTTTGCTCGTCCTGCCAAGGTCACTGAGACCTTGCTCAAGTAAGCTTCTTTTTTCATGTTTGTTAAGCTTCGAACGAGTTCAGTTTATGTAGCACTTTTAGCCTCTGAAATGGAAACTTTTATATTTAGTCCATTGGGTGCTAATGCTGAACTGTTTGGGTTGAGCAGGTACATTCCAATCCAAGAAATCCCAATTCAATATGGTGGATTCAAGAGGGAGAATGACTTTGAGTGTGAAGCTTCAGAAATTCTCCTTAAAGCTGGATCAACTGAAACCATTGAAATACCTGCAGCAGAGGTAACGTTGAGACATCTTTTCCCTT
The DNA here is from genome assembly GCA_005239525.1 of Nicotiana knightiana. NCBI lineage: Eukaryota > Viridiplantae > Streptophyta > Magnoliopsida > Solanales > Solanaceae > Nicotiana > Nicotiana knightiana. Next base: position 37,247 of record ML439970.1, read on the forward strand.
TTATTATATGGTGATGCAGAATTTCTTAAATTTCTATTAAAATTATGTCAGGTGGGAAGTACATTTATCTGGGATGTTACAATTGTGGGCGGGGAAGTGAGCTATAAGGAGGAATTTGTGCCAGAGGATGACCATTCTTACACAATTATCATTCAGAAGGAGAAGAAGTTGAGCTCGCCGATTCGCAACACATTCAAGAACAATGAAGCAGGGAAGATTGTGCTGACAATCAAGAACACTTCTAGCAAGAAGAAGAAGGCGTTTTACCGACACAATATCAAGAAATCAGCAATTTGAGATCACAAATTTCTGTTTTGAGTGCATATGAAGATGAAGTTTTATTTCAGTTTTCGCAACACATTCAAGAACAATGAAGCAGGGAAGATTGTGCTGACAATCAAGAACACTTCTAGCAAGAAGAAGAAGGCGTTTTACCGACACAATATCAAGAAATCAACAATTTGAGATCACAAATTTCTGTTTTGAGTGCATATGAAGATGGAGTTTTATTTCAGTTTTTTTGGTACCAGCAGTATAACTTTTTTTTGTGGTTATTGGTGCAATTTCCAGAAAAGATGCATATCCTAAAACACAATGTCTATGAACTATAACAAAATTATAATAATCATCCGTCCAATTTTGCATGATATTCTTTCTGTTTGTGGGTGACAAAAAGTAAAATACAAAAACTTGTTTCATACCCTGACCACATAAATCTTCAAGTATACAAATCCACCGAAAGCGCTAAGGACTTGGTGAAAATTAAAATCAGTAGCATAAAAATTTTTACGTGACCAAAACCTTCCAACTTAGCATTTAACATATTATTACTATTTGAAGAGTAATAATCTTTCTGTTTGTGGGTGACAAAAAGTAAAATACAAAAACTTGTTTCATACCCTGACCACATAAATCTTCAAGTATACAAATCCACCGAAAGCGTGAAAATTAAAATCAGTAGCATAAAAATTTTTACGTGACCAAAACCTTCCAACTTAGCATTTAACATATTAATCAAAGCATTACGCATACTTCCTAAATAGAGTATGGGCAACCACATTATCTTTTCCTCTAGTAGATAACAGATGAATTTTCTTTTTATGTGTATACGATAGAAATCTGGGCGACCCGGTTTCACTATTTGATCGAGACTAAGACGTTGCGTCGAAGAGTTGAAGCATTGAGTTCGAAATCGAAGTCTCTTTCGAGATCGAGGTCGGTATCAATCGAAGCCAGGGGAGATAGACGCCGAGTAACATCGTGGATAACTTAGTAATGAAAAGAGCGAGATGTTCGTGATTGGTTGAGGATTGTGGCGTGAATCTCGGAACAGATCAAATCAGAAGCGGTTAATTAGATGATTATACGATTTTCTTCTGTAATTAGAGATATATCATAATTAGTAGGAGTTTCAATCATTTTTAATCATCATTATTCACTGAAACAAAAGCAATATAGCTCTTACTCATGTTCTTGTTCATCAATTTATTCCATTTTGTTCTTGCACTTATCAGTTCGGGGGTACCTTAACTCGAGGCTGAGGCCCTGTTCGCATACTGGTATGATTATTTCTAGTTTAATTCTGCTATTTATTTACGTTTTTATCAATTGGTATTGGGTGAAATTATATATCCTTAAAACCATATATAAGTTTAACTGTTATCCAAATTTTAGAGTAAACAGTTTGGCACCCACCGTAGGGCTAAGGATTATAGTGATTATTCAATACTGATTTCGATAACACACATTACTTTATGCTTGTTCTTGTCAAGTATCTTTGTTTTCTGGATAAAATATGTCAAACTCACAAACAACACCCACAAATGGTGATAATGGCCTCGGATTTCATGGGGAAAACGACAATGTAGTTTCTCTAGGGGTCGAGGTACAACAAGCTGATATCGAGGGAGCACCAATTGCCAATCTAGTCGATGTCAGTACACATATCGCTCTTAATGCTAATCTGGGCGTGGACCCCGAATGGAGTGTACGCAGAGAAGGCCGATCTGGTGGCTAAGGTACACAGGGCAGAGGAGATGGAGGAGTCAGTCTCCAAGTAATATTCGAGATGTTATAGGCTCAACAAGCCGCTATTGCACTACTACAAAATCAACACCGAACGCCGAATGAGGTCGAACCGGAAGCCGCTCGCCGGACCGAGCCAGTAAAAGAAAGGTCGAATGCCAGTGAATCGGGGATTGACCCCGCAATAATGAAGAGCTCGAGGAGCTCACCAAATGAATTGAATCGGGAGAGAAGAAAATTGAGGCAAATGATAAGAAAGTAGAAACGTACAATTCCCGGGTGGATCAAATACCGGGGGCACCGCTAATTTTGAAAGGGATGGCTTCAAAGAAATTTGTACAGAAGCAGTTTCCTCCAAGTGCGGCTCCGAAGCCCATTCCTAAGAAATTTCGTTTGCAAGAAATCCCTAAGTACAGCGGGACCACCGATCCCAACGAGCATGTCACCTCCTATACATGCGCCATCAAAGGTAACGATTTGGACGATGATGAAATCGAGTCTGTTTTATTAAAGAAGTTCGGAGAGACTCTATCGAAGGGGGCAATGATTTGGTACCATAATCTACCGCCAAATTCTATTAACTCATTCGCCATGCTTGCAGATTCTTTCGTAAAGGCACATCCAGGGCCATATAGGCTGCGACAAGAAAATCAGACCTTTTCAAGGTAAACCAGAAGGATTGCGAAATGCTTAGGGAGTTCGTGTCTCGGTCCCAAAATGGAACGCATGGATTTGTTAACAGTCACAGATGATTGGGCTGTTCAAGCTTTCATTCAGGGGGTTGAATGAACGAAGTTCGATAGTATCACGTCAACTGAAGCAAAACTTGATTGAATATCCGGCGGTGACCTCGATGTACATAATCGGTACCAATCAACGATCAGAATCGAGGATGACCAATTGGGAACTCCTTCAGGTTTCGTTTATCCAAACAGACCCGCATGAAGAAATAAGAGAGATATCAATAGGGAACCTCGGTCGAACAGAGATTGATATCAGCCATACATCACAGATCGCAGGAACGGTAGTCCAGGACGCGATTCTGCTCGCAACGATTGACGAAGTGATCAAGGACAGAGTTCTCGGGGACTTATGAGCAAAAATGGTTTTGATAAGCATGCCGATCCCACAGAAGCACCACGATTATCAGAGTATAACTTCAATATCGATGCATCAAGTATTGTATCGGCAGTTGGAAAAATCAAAGATACTAGGTGGCCCAGGCCCATACTAACTGATCCTTCCCAAAGAAATCCCAATATGATGTGCATGTATCACGGAACACATGGCCATAGAACCGAGGATTGTAGGCAACTAAGAGAAGAGGTAGCCCATCTATTCAACGAGGATCACCTTCGAGAGTTCTTAAATGATCGAGTCAAAAACCATTTCAAAGAGTGGGACGCCAACAGGAAAAACGAACAGGAAGAGACTCAGTATGTGATCCATATGATCATCGGGGGGGGGGGGAGGGGAGGGGGAGGTCGATGTTCCACAAGGGCCTGTATTCAAACGCATTAAAGTATCGATTACTAGGGAAAAATGGACTCGAGATTACGTGCCAGAAGGCACTGCATCATTCAACGATGAGGAAACAGAAGGAATTTCTCACGCTCTGGTAATTTCTATCTTTATGAATAAAGTTCAAATTAAGCGTGTTTTAGTGGATCCAGGTAGCTCGAAAAATATCATTCGATCGAGGGTGGTGGAGCAGCTTGGCTTGCAAGATTGAATCGTACCCGCAACTCGGGTCCTGAATGGTTTCAACAAGGCTAGCGAAACCACTAAAGGAGAGATTATCTTACTGGTGAACTTGGCTGGAACTATTCAAGAAACCAAGTTTCATGTAATCTATGGCGACATGAGGTGCAACACCCTACTCGGGAGGCCCTGGATAGAGGGAGGTCCTTTCAACTCTCCACCAAATGATGAAGTTCCCAACACCGGAAGGGGTAAAAATGGTATATGGGGAGCAACATGCTGTGAAAGAAATGTTCGCGGTCGAAGAGGTAATACCGATATCGACGCTTTCGATAGAAAAGGGATCGGAGGTCAAAGGAAAATAGGAGTCCAAATAGCAACCACAGTCACCAGCCCCGACTCAGTCGGAAAAACAAGGAGTGGAAGAGGAAGATGACGATTATTGGATCCCTCGATCCTTTATTATTCCCGAAGATTCTGATGCCACCTTATCGACAACCGAGGAGCTGGAGCAGGCCATACTGATCGAGTATCTGCCTGATCGAAATGTATACTTGGGAATGGTTAACTCCCGAACTCAAGAAAAAACTCATTAAATTTCTTATTGATAATATGGATTGTTTTTCCTGGTCCCACTTAGATATGACAAGGATCCCACCGGAGATAACAACGCATCGATTGAGTCTGGACCTGAAGTTCAGGCCGGTAAAACAAAAGAGAAGGCCCCAGTCCGAGATAAAACATGCATTCATCAAGGACAAGGTAACTAATATTCTCAAATTATGATCCATTCGGGAAGTAAAATATCCCGAATGGTAGCGAACGTAGTTGTATTCCCTAAAAATGGGAACAAACTTAGAATGTGTGTAGATTATAAATATTCAAACAAGGCATGCCCCAAAGACTCTTTTTCTCTGCCTAACATCGATCGCATGATCGATGCCACGGCCAGCTACGAGATCCTTAGTTTTCTCGATGCCTACTTCGGGTATAATCAAATTCAAATGAACCCAGAGGAACAAGAAAATACTTCATTCATCACTAAGTATGGCACACATTGTTATAACGTAATGCCTTTTGGGCTAAAAAATGCTGGTGCTACCTACCAAAGCCTAGTAAGTAAGATGTTCGAAGAACAAATAGATAAGTCAATGGAGGTATATATTGACGATATGGTAGTTAATCCCCTGCGCACAGAGGACCATTTGATACATTTGCAGGAAACCTTCAAGATACTGAGAAAATACAACATGAAGCTCAACCACGAGAAATGTGCTTTCGGGGTCGGTTCAGGCAAGTTCCTAAGCTTTATGGTGTCGAATCGGGAGATCGAGATCAACCGCGATAAAATCAAGGAGATTGAAGACATCACAGTCGTGGACAGTGTTAAGGTCGAGAAAAGACTGACAGGACGAATATATGCCTTAGGTCGATTCATTTCGATGTCTTCAAATCGAAGCCATAGGTTCTTCTCGCTGCTAAAAAAGAAGAACAATTTTTCTTGGACACCGGAATGTCAACAGGCATTGGAAGAATTGAAGCGGTACCTATCGAGTCCACCACTGGGTCACACTCCAAAAACAGACGAGCAACTCTACCTATACTTAGCAGTCTCAGAAGTCGCGGTAAGTGGTGTCCTAGTTCGAGAAGATCAAGGTACGCAATTTTCCGTTTATTATGTAAGTCAAACTTTAGGTGAGGCCGAAACCCGGTACCCGCACTTAGAAAAATTGGCACTTGCTCTAATAAACGCTTCTAGGAAATTAAAACCGTATTTTCAATATCACCCAATATGTGTGATAACCACTTATCCTCTTCCTAATGTTTTACATAAGCCCGAGCTATCGGTCCGATTGGCCAAATGGGTCATCGAACTCAGTGGGTATGATATCGAGTATCTACACCGAACAACCATCAAGTATAAAATTTTAGCAGACTTCGTGGCCGACTTCACGCCAGCCCTCGTACCCTAGGTCGAAAAAGAACTTTTGATGAAGTCGGGTATATCATCGAGGGTATAGACCCTTTTTACAGACGGCGCTTCGAATGTGAAAAGGTCCGGGCTAGGCATTATTTTGAAGCTGCCCACGGGCAATACAATTAGGCAATCTATCAAAACTTCTAAATTGATTAATAATGAGGCCGAGTACGAGTCCATGATTGCAGGTCTCAAACTGGCTAAAAGCTTGGGAGCGGAAGTCATCGAGGCCAAATGCGACTCCTTATTGGTGGTAAACCAAGTCAACAGAACCTTCGAGGTTTGAGAGGATTGAATGCAAAGGTATTTGGATAAATTGCAGGTAACATTACATCATTTTAAAGAATGGACTTTGCAGCATGTACCTCGAGAGCAAAACAACGAGGTAGATGCCCTTGCAAATCTGGGATCATCAGTTGAAGAGGACGAAATCAGCTCGGGGACTGTCGTACAACTCTCGAAGTCAGTGATGGAAGAAGTTCATGCCGAAATAAACTCCACGAGCGTAACCTGGGATTGAAGGAATAAATATATTGAGTATTTGAAAAATGGAAAGCTCCCATGGGACCCTAAGGAATCAAGGACTCTACGAACTAAAGATGCTCGATTCACATTGGCTAAAAATGGAACATTATACAGGAGGATGTTCGATGGACCATTGGCAGTATGCTTGGGGCCAGGATATACCAATTATGTTCTACGGGAAGTTCACAAGGGTACTTGCGTGAACCACTCCGGTGCTGGATCACTAGTTCACAAAGTCATTAGAGCAGGATACTATTGGGACAATATGGAGAAAAACACTAAAGAATTTGTTCGAAAATGTGATAAGTGCCAAAGGTATGCACCGATGATCCACCAACCTGGAGAGAAACTTCATTCAGTCTTATCCCCATGGCCATCCATGAAATGGGGAATGGATATCGTCGTCCCTCTGTCATCGGCCCAAGGTAAATCTAAATTCATTTTATTTATGACTGACTATTTCTCTAAGTGGGTTGAAGCACAGGCCTTCGAGAAAGTCAGAGAAAAAGAAGTTCTAGACTTCATCTGAGATCACATCATATGCCGATTCGGGATACCTGCCGAAATCGTATGCGACAACGGAAAAACATTATCGGCAGTAAAATGACAAAGTTTCTAGAATGTCACAAAATAAAAAGGATCCTATCGATACTGTATCATCCTAGTGGAACAGGCAAGCTGAATCAACAAACAAGACCATCATTCAGAATCTAAAGAAGAGATTGAACGACGACAAGGGAAAATGGAGAGAAATTTTACTCGAAGTTCTTTGGGCATATCGAACAACGCCAAAATCCAATACGGGGGCAACACCGTTCTTCTTAGTATATGGCACCGAAGCCTTGATCCCTGTCAAAGTCGGGGAACCCAGCACCAGGTTTCGATACGCAACGGTAGAGTCAAATCACAAGGCTATGAATACGAGCCTTGTGCTACTAGATGAAAAATAGGAAGCCGACCTCGTCTGAATGGCTGCACAAAAACAACACATCAAAAGGTATTATAATCGAAGCATCAACCTTCTTCACATCAGAATCGGGGACTTAGTTCCGAGGAAAGTAACCCTCAATACTCGAGACCCTAACGAAGGAAAAGTCGGCCCAAATTGGGAAGGACCATATCAAGTCCTCGATATCGCCGGAAAGGGATCCTACAAGCTTGGCACGATAAACAACGAGCAACTACCAAGTAATTGGAATATATCACTCCTCAAGCGATACTATTGTTGAGGTATGACCTTCTCCTTTTTCATTTACATTTTACACTAACTTAATTTCAGGTGTTCAAGTGAAGGCACCAAAGTTCTTTCCAAGCAAGAAGATATTAGATCTTAAAGCAAGCGTTGCACTCTTTTTCCCTTCGACCGGTTTTTATCCCAAATGGTACCTCGAATACAGGGGGCATCACCCTCGGATGTTATGTTTTCAAAGAAAATACTTCATGCCAACAAGGTCTCGATAGGAAAACTTTTTAAAGGACCAAATGGTCGAACGAACCGTGTCCTTATAGATTACTCGAACCCTAGTGCCAAAACATGTACGCATGTATGAACTATTGAAAGACGTACTTTTCCTTACCAGATGTCCCGTGCCTTAATGAAATTTCTACTTTACAAGTTCTATACTTATGATTTCTTGTGAAAACTAGCTCAAGGGCTGAGTGCAATTAAACTTCGAACAATCAACCCATACTCGGGGACTGCCGTAAAGATATTAACATGTTAGAACTATTAAACTTCGAGACTATAAGACCTCAAAGAAGCAACCCTCGATTTTATAGGCCAAGGCCACCCTACTCGGGGACTAACACTTTGAACAAGTTCAAAGTATTATTGGGAATATAAGCCCAAGAGGCAGACCCAAAGGCTACGGCCAAACTAATGCGGCTCGGAGACGTCTGAATTCCGCAATGAAAATAGGCCTTCAAATTCTTTTGTAAACCGGTTAAAAAGCTACCCTTGACAAATAATTAAAGGGCTTTGAGAATATCGGCCCTCGAAAAACCTTAAGAGGTATCGAACTGTTTAATATAAATTTGTGCTAAGGCACAAAAAGCAAAGGGTTTCGATAATGAAAAAACCCAACGGGTACGAACTTACTTCATGCTAAGACATAACAAATCCCTATATGTTAAAATTTTTTTAGTCGAAAAAGGGAAAAAGCAATTCTTCTGAGGCTATATCGCTCGATTCAAGAGCCTAAGGGCCATTATATTTTCGAGTTTGAGAGTCCATTCTCACTCAACTAAAACCTAAGAGTTTTACTACTTCGAGTTCGAGCAAGAGCTCACTCAACTACAAAGGCAGTATTAGTTTGGCATCGGCCAAGTTGCCTAAAATTTTAAGTCTTAAACATATTATTCACAAGACATGAAGTATATAAAAATTTTACAAGGCACAAGGCGAATTGAAATGATCACAATTCAAAAGTGAGATGAAATTCAAAAAAGATTCTTATATATAAACGAAGGTATTTACAAAGGACCGACCAGGGTCCTACAAAAAAAAAGAAAAATACAAATGTCCTAGCTATGTTCTGGGGTGACTCCCTCATCGGGGGCAGCTTTTTCCTTGAGCCCCTCATCATTATCATATCCGCTCTTGCTGTCTTCATCATCGTCGGAGGAGGCCAGTATCCTGACATCGGCTTCATGCACCTTTGCCTGTGCTATCTCCTCAGAAAGGTCGAAACCTGGAGCGTGGATCTCCTCAAGGGTCTCTCTCCGGGATTGGCATTTGGCAAGATCGGCAGTCCATTATGCTCGATCGACAACCTCCCTCAGTTGTGCTGAGCAGCTTCGGCATCAGCCAGATATATGGCTACCGTCTTATCAGCCTCAACCTTCGCTTTTTAGCCTCAACTTGGGCATTTGAAAGTTTAACTTCAAGATCTTCAACCCTCTTAGCCTGAACCGATCACTTTTCCGTTGCACTTTGAAGTTGGACTTCGACCAATGACAACTGGGCCAAGGCAGTTTCTTTCTCAGCAGCAAGGCGGTCCATGCCTTCCTTCTACTTATAGCAGTCAACCTTCGCTCAATCGGCCTCCTCCCGAAACAACTCGATCCTTTTGATCTTTTGCTGCAACTGTGACATTGAAATATTAGCTTCCACCCTTGAATCGAGCCCGTGGTTTTTCAAGAGAATCGTTACCTGCTCGTTCATCTCAGCTTCCTCCTTACGAGCTCTAGCCAAATCAGCTCGGACGTCTTTGATTTCCTCGTCCTTCTGCCCATAGAGAAGCTTGAGAGAATTCCTCTCCTATGAAAGCCTTTGAAGATTGGCCTCGCATTGGCTTAATTCGGCCCGGGACTTAGAGATAGCCTGTATGAAAGAAGAAACGAGTTAGACAAAAAAAAGAAAAAATGAAAGAGTGCTGCATCAACAAAATTCAAAACTTACTTGGTTCAGAAGATGTTGGGCCTCTTCGAAGAGGTTGGATTCATCATTGAGATCGGAGGCATCCTCGACCCTTGTAAAGCAATCCCGAAAAGGATCCTCCCTATCGGGGATTCCTTCTATTTCGGGAGTTCTTATGGCCTGTGAATCCCTTATAGCCTCTTCGAAAAAGGTAGGTTGAGATGGTGAGTAACCTGCTGTCATTTACCCAAGCGAGTCACTCGGGGCGCTCTGTTCGACTCTAGGGGTCTCGGGACCAGCCCCCTATGGTATATTCATCGTTCGACGAAAGACATCCTCGCCCTTAGATGATTCAGGGACTTTTCCCGAATCTTTCTTCAAAACTTCTTCAGTGCAAGGCAGGGCCTCGTCAAGGAGCGGATCCACCGACGTTTTATCACCGGCCGGCCGTGAAGAAGAAAAGAAAGCTTTTTCCTTTTTTGTAACCGTTTTGGATGTTTTCGCCATTGTATGCGATGAAGAAAGAGGAAGGCAGCAATGCTTGGTGGTTTGAAACTAGCGGTGAAAACCTAAGGAACAATGAAAGAGAAGAACTTGAGAGAGGTAAATACTTAAAAGCACAGACAAAGGTGAAAGTAAATTTTGATTCAACAAGAAGAAGGCCTATTTATGGATTTGCGGTGACGGTTCAACGACACTAGTGGCCGACTGCCCACTGACGCTCATTAATTGTTTGGGTAACTGTACTGACGGGATATTTCGGTCACTTTCATCGCTTACATCATGGGGATGACGTCATTTGTTTATCGAGGTCAAAGTAAAATCGAAGGCTCAATTCTTTTCTTCTCATTATAATCCAAGAAACGAGGGGACTATCTGTATACCGTAGAAATCGAGGCGACCCGATTTCATTATTTGATCGAGACTAAAACGTTGCATCGAAGAGCTTAGACAGTGAGTTCGAGATCGAAGTCTCTTTCAAGATCGATGTCGGTATCAATCGAAGCCAGGGGAGATAGACTCCGATTAACATCGGGGATAGCTTAGTAACGGAAATAGTGAGATGTCCGTGATTGGTCGAGGATCGTGGCGTGAATCTCGGAACAGATCAAATCAGAAGCAGTTAATTAGCTGATTATGCGATTTCCTTCTGTAATTAGAAATATACCATATTTAGGATTCCTCTACTCTATAAAGAGGAGTTCCAATCATTTGTAATCATCATTATTCAATGAAACAAAAACAATATAGCTCTTCCTTTCTTGTTCGTGTTCTTGTTCATCAATTTATTCCATTTTATTTGTTCTTGCACTTATCAGTCCGGGGGTACCTTAACTCGATGCCAAGGCCCTATTCGCACATTGGTTTGATTTATTTCTAGTTTAATTCTGCCATTTATTTACGTTTTTATCAATTGGTATTGGGTGAAGTCACGTATACTTAAAACCATAATATAAGTTTAATTGTTATCCAAATTTTAGGGTAAACATCATGTACTCTTCCCATTTATATTAAGAAAATGCTTTTTTGTTCAACTTACCTTGGATTTCATGATTTGTCCAAATGATAAACTGTTGATTAGACCAATTATAATGTTGCCAATATGCTTTGCAGGAAAATAAATTAAACAGAAATTAGCTGACTTTTCTTGCTGTTTTATTAGTTCGAAAAGTGATGCGGTTGTGCATAAATGTAAAATGTTGACTAAAGCTTGCAAATTATAACTTACCCACGTATGTTGGACCACAATTACAAGTCTTGAAATATTCTGGCTCTCATTTTTCACTCGTAGAGGTAGTAAAAATTGCACGGGGCATCTTATTTAGTCGCCTCAATTTAATATATATTTATTTTTTAAATTTTTTTAATTTGTACTCACTTTTTAAATAACTTCAGCCCCTTGTCCTCCTCCTCCTCCTCCTCCTCCTTCTTCTTCTTCTTTCTCCTTCTGTTGCTGTTGGTGCTGCTATGGAACTTTAGTATATGAGATGATTGCCATAAATATATTTATCAGAGCTGAAGTTCGTCAGTTACAAAACAAAAACTTCAGCTCTAGAGCTGAAGTTCGCCAGTTACAAAATAAAAACTTCAGCTCTAGAGCTGAAGTTTCGCCAGTTACAAAAAAAAAAACTTCAGCAATTATAAACAAAAACTTTGCGTTAAGACGTGCATAAATTAAACAAAAACTTCAGCAAATAGAGAACAAAACTTTAGCTACTTCAACTCTAGAGCTGAAGTTCGCCAGTTACAAAATAAAAACTTCATCTCAAGAGCTGAAGTTCGCCAGTTACAAAAACAAAAACTTCAGCTCTAGAACTGAAGTTCGCCAGTTACAAAATAAAAACTTCAGCAATTATAAACAAAAACTTTGCGTTAAGACGTGCACAAGTTAAACAAAAATTTCAGCAAATAGCGAACAAAACTTCAGCTACTATGCTTAAGTTCAGCACACTTGCTACTTCAGGCCCGTCTACTAGAATGTTGAAGTTTTGCGTGATTGCCTTTGCTACTTCAGCCCCGTATGCTGAAGATATGCGAAAAAGAGGGTATATTTATAATTTCTTTTGCAAAGCGGGCACAAGTTAAAACGTGACACAAAAAACAAGTATAGATGCAAATGCCCCGTAGAGATATGTATAATATGTGGAAAAAAGGATTTATGATCATGTGGAACATAATTTTCCATCAGATAGCATCTAGCTTTATCTCATAATCTTTGTCAATATTTATCGTTTAAATGTCAAAGTGGATATGGTCAAAGTTATGTTGGGACAATATTCATATAAAAAAGAAAAGAAAAGAAAAGAAAAAAGAAACCCATCAATTTTCATAAAAATCCGCTTTTTAAATTAAGGTTTGATTTGACTTTTGAAAAGTCAGGTCGGACAAAAGTTTAAATTAAGGAACTGAATATTTGTTTAGTCGTTATGTTCGTATATTCCATTAAATGCAGAGGAAATGTTTAATTTTTTCACATAAGTTTCTTTATTAATTAAGAGCGATGCAATATATTGACAAATTACTGGGAGAAATTAAAAAAATAGTCAAATTTATTAGTAGTCATCCAAAAATAGTCATATTATACTGGAGTTATGCTGGAACTCCAGCATATTATACTGGAACTCCAGTATATTATGCTGAAGTTCCAGTATAATATACTGAAAGTTCATACACAGGTGCACGATCTTCAATATATTATGCTGGAACTTTCCGTATTATAGTAAAATAATAATTATTTTTTAATGACTTTACAAATACTAACTATTTTTGAATGACCCGTCCGAAAACTGGTTAGCCCGTGCAATTTTTACCAAATTACTCTAGTCGCGAACCTATCGATCTTCACCGACTGAATAAGGAATATATTTATGAAAAGAAAGTGCAAAAAGTACTCCAGAATGCATTCTCACTATGGCTGGTAAGTGACTCCAATATTATGCAATTATATCAGAGTAGGTGTCTTAATCAAATCTAGAAGATATTTCTCGGATTAGTTTATTTAAATACTATTACATGTTAGGACCAAAAAACGTGAGGAAGCGTGAACATCTTTTATACTTATGAATTATAAAAATGATCAGTCTTTAAATGGATATACTTTTCTTGCACGTAAAAATTACAACTACATTTACACTTTGGAAGAACGTATGTTCCAAGGCAAAACAACTATTTCTGCCCATCAATATTTGTCAATACTTCTCATTTAAATGTCAAAGCGGATATGGTCAAAGTTATTTTTGGGACAATATTCATAGAAAAGAAAAAAGAAAAAAGAAAAAAGAAAAAAGAAACCCATCAATTTTCATAAAAATGCGCTTTTTTAATTAAGGTTTAATTTGACTTTTGAATAGTGAAGTCGGACAAAAGTTTAAATTAAGGAACTGAGTATTTGTTTAGTCATTATGTTCGTATATTCCATTAAATGCAGAGGAAACAACAAGTACTTACTACTTAGTGAAAGAACACACCAGCCCAGCTACTACTCTTTAATCTTTAGTTACCACTTAAGGGTGTTAGTTTCTGCTGAAAAAAATGATAGGTTTACATGGTTAACATCAATAGAGAAGAATATATGCATGCAGATAGACTTCAACTTTATTTTTAGTTTTTTACAGCTAAAAATATTCGTTGACAATTCTACCACGAATTAGGAAATGTTACACGAAAGAGGAAGGTGAAAACATTAAAATTCTATACCACGTGGTCTTTGGGTTTGAAACAAAGCCTTTTTCTCCCAAACCAAAACTATAAATAGAAGTTCTTTGTTTCCATTTCACCATCAAACTTTGCAACAAGAAAACATGATTAGTTTCAAGAAGTTAACAATCTTTCTCTTTCTTTCAATCTGCCTTTTATCATCACGTATTGCCTCAGCAAGTACTCATGATGACTTTCTTGAATGCCTTTCTCACAAAACTATGAACTCAAATTCAATGTCACAAATCATCTACACACCTAAAAACTCATCTTATTCCACCATTTTGAACTCTTTTGAAAGTAACCTAAGGATAACCTCCGACTTCAAACCATCAATTATTTTCACTCCTTTGGACGAATCTCAAATTCAGGCAGCTATACATTGCTCCAAGAAACATGGCTTACAAATTAGAATTCGAAGCGGTGGACATGACTATGAGGGCCTTTCTTACATTTCTGAAACCCCTTTTGTCATCATTGATCTTAGAAACCTAAGATCAATCTCCATTGATACCGAAAAAAAGACTGCTTGGATTCAAGCTGGCGCGACCCTTGGGGAAGTTTACTATAGAATCGCTGAGAAAAGCAAAACATTGGCCTTTGTTGCGGGTGTTTGCCCTACTGTTGGTGTTGGAGGACACTTTAGTGGTGGAGGCTATGGCATGATGTCTCGGAAATTCAGTACTGCTGCTGATAATATTATTGATGCTAAATTAATCGATGCCAATGGACGAATATTGGACAAAAAATCAATGGGGGAAGATCTCTTTTGGGCTATTAGAGGAGGTGGAGGGACTAGCTTTGGTATCATTATTTCATGGAAGGTGAAATTACTTGATATTCCAGAAAAGGTGACCGTCTTCAACGTGACACGAACATTGGAACAAAATGCAACTCAACTAGTCTACAAATGGCAATATATCGCGGACAAAGTTGATGACAATCTCCTCCTCAGGCTCTTCCTGAGGAGCAGTGAATCTCCATTTCGACGTGGACAAAGGACTGTCCACGCCTCTTTCACTACTATGTTCGTTGGAGGAGTCGATGAACTCCTCCACGAAATGCAAAAGAGCTTCCCCGAATTAGGGTTGGTGAAAGAAGATTGCATTGAGATGAGTTGGATCGAATCTATACTCTTCTTTGCTGGTTTCCCTAGGGGCACATCACTTGATGTGTTACTAAATAGGAACATCACAGCTACCCAAAGGGGATACTTTAAAGGGAAATCAGATTATGTCCAACAACCAATTTCTATAAATGGTCTCAAAGGTATATGGAAACTGTTCAACCAAGTAGATGAAAACTTTGCCGAATTACAATTCAGTCCTTACGGAGGAAAATTGAATGACTTCATAGAATCTGAATCTCCATTCCCTCATAGAGCTGGAAATATATTTATGATCCATTATGGGGTGGGTTGGGTAAATAATGAAAGTTCTAAAAAATATATAGCTTGGATTCGAAATCTTTATCGATACATGGCTAGGTATGTGTCCAAATCTCCAAGAGCTGCTTATTTCAACTACAGAGATCTTGATTTGGGAGTGAACAACAAAGGAAACACAAGCTATTCACAAGCAAAAATCTGGGGAGAGAAATACTTCAAGAACAATTTTGATAGATTGGTGCAAGTGAAGACTAAAGTTGATCCAACAAATTTCTTTAGGAATGAACAAAGTATTCCTCCTCTCTCATGGTAATTTAATTTATTCATTCTGTTAATCCATCACCGGTTGTCTAAAAATAAGGATTTTCATACCGTCCGGTTGTCTAAAAATAAGGATTTTCATACCCTTCTATTACGTATATACGTACTAATAGTGAAAAATAAATGGAGCCATGATGTCCAAAAAAAATTTGTGTAAGATAATTTTCTGATTTATGATTAATACATTTTATATTTGATGTTAGGATTTGTGGACTTTGACAAACATATGTATTAATTAATAATAAATGTATGGTATTTGCTATCATATTTAGATCTCCAAGCTGTATGGTTTTCACCTTAAAGTTATGTTCTAACAATTGTTATCAACACTTTTAACAACAACCACAAAAAATTGTATATGTTGTAGTTGTTTGTTGATATAGGTATCGATAACAATTGTTGAAACATAACTTTACGATGAAAACCAGCATCTCTTCCAAATTATCATGTCAAATTATCAACACCAATATATCGTGTATTAAATCATTGATTTTTATGTTATAATCATGGAATAAGTGAAACCCTATAGGGTGTGCAAGCATACGACTTGTGGAGCATCAGCCACAAATACATAGACAATCCCATAAATTTGTTTGAATTTCTTATCTTGACACCTTAACGAACAGCTTGGCCTATTGAACACATGATGTTATCGAAAAAATGTGCTAATTGATCAAATTTTTGACCTCTCTAAACAATAAAAAATACGTAAATGCTAATGATGTTGACATGGAAAATAAAACAACGAGAAAAATTACTTATCATCGAAGAAATTAAAATTCAAAATTCAAAATTCAAAATTTGAAAGAAGAAAGATTAACTGGAAAAAACGAATTCCAGAAAAGCTCTAGTTCTCCCAGTCCATTATCTCTTGCCTTTTGCCTTTCTCCTGGCTTCTTAAAGTAAAAAGTCAGATTTGTGGGGCAAATTAATCATTTTTCTTTTGAGAAGTGTTTGAGACAACAGCAAAAAATTTCGAATTCGTGTTTAGAAAAGATGGTCGGAGGAATTCTACATTACGATGGTGAACGAATCTAGAAATTAGAAGTTGGGAATGAAAAGAAGATCGTAATTCGTAAAATAATTTTTCCAGCAATATGCACTCAAGCTCAGGAAGGAGACATGCGGGGAACCAAATGCATTCCCTTAATAACACGTCTGTTCTCTCTCCCATGAACATCTCTACCATCAACTCAGACATGGAGTCGAATTCACACATCCCCCAAAACCCCTGACATTCTCAACGAACTCAGGCGTGGGGAACAAACCACCCAAATCCCTTCTTTCAAGGAAAAAATACTAGCCTATGAATCCATGGCGGACATCAACTTAATGATCCAAGATAGCCCCCTATCCCCTATCAACTCACACGTCCAAGAATCCCAAAGTGATACAACTATGGAAAGCATGCTGTTGGATACTCCTACTACTAGTTCTAAGGGTATCAAAGAAATAATATTAATTGACGCCGACCGGAATAGGATCTACTTGCCGTGGAAATACTCCTTGATTGGAAAAAGAATCCAACATCAATACCTAAGAGAAAAAATCGCAAAGCTTTGGAAACCCACTGAACCTTTTCCTCTAATTGATCTGGGCCATGACTACTTCATTATCAAGTACACTAAGGAAGAAAATATGATACAAGCTCTTCAAAATGACCCATGGTTCATTAATAACTACTTTCTTTCAGTGCGACAGTGGGAATCCCTACAGAATTCTACGACGGCATAATACTAAAAAAATTGGCAACTCAATTGGAAAGCTCCTCAAGATTTACACCTGCACCAGTGCTACCCTCAGAGGAAGATACACGCGTCTCTGTGTTGAATTGCCATTAGATAGACCAGTTCAAACATGCATCCTAATAGGCACACACATACAATAACTTGTTTATGAAGGAAATAACTTCCTATGCAAAAACTGTGGCCACCTTGGGCACACAGCTAACACATGCCTTCAAGCACCAAAAATTACAGAAATAATGCAGGATTACAACGGTTTACAGGATATTGACAAAGAAAGGAGCATCCCACAACCTTCACCAGAAGATCAATGGCAAGTAGTCACCTTCAACGGGCGGAGGAACCAAGGGAAAGAGAAATTGATGGAAAAACAACACAGGAATTCCATAACAATTAATTCACAACCATGTACTAGTATCGATGTTAAAATCTATGACGTAGTGTCAGGTAAATATCTCAACATTCAAAAATTAACTTACGAAGCTATTAATAACCCTATTCTCCTTAACAACTCTGACAATATGGGCACTAACAATATTAATGCAATTCCTCTTCCTAATGTTAAGGAAGACGAGTTAATACCCACTTCTAATAAATTTGATTCTCTATTAATTCAGGAATCCACTTCTATCACTGCAGAAAAACAAACGAATTCTGTCCGTGACAAAGCCCCCCTTTCGATAACTCCTAAGCACTCTCTAGCCCTCACAAGAGCAGCCACTCGGGAAGGTACATGTGGCAACCCAAACTCATGCAACTACTAATCTACTTGCCAACTCAGTGTCAAACCCTACCTATACGACCAACACGCATACTGCCTCTTCTTCCTCTAAAGCCCAAAAATTAAAACAACACTTGGCAAAAGACATTAGCCAAATGTCAATGAAAACACTCCCTCCAATCACAGGTAATCCCTGTAACAGCCCAATCCGCTAGTGATATTATCCGCTCTGGGCCTAGCCCCTCACGAGTTTAAAACGCATCACTAGAGTCTAAGGCTTGTTAACTTATATACCTAGTATCCCTCTTGTGTTTTGCCGATGTGGGACTCTGTCTAAATCCTGGGGTGTTACATATACCCCACCATCAGCAAGGCTGACACAAGAGTGGCTCTGATACCATCTGTAATAGCCGAGCCCGCTAGTGATATTGTCCGCTCTGGACCTAGGCCTCACAGGTTTAAAACGCATCACTAATGTCTAAGGCTTGTTAACTTATATACCCAATATCTTTTATGTGTTTTGCTGATGTGGGACTCTGTCTAAAGTCTAGGGTGTTACATACACCCCCTCTTATGGACTCAGCATCCTCGCTGAAGTTTGCCCCACCACATGGGATTTGCATAAACTCAGCACTGAAGTTTGCCCCGCCTAACCGGGATTTTCCTAAACTCAGTTGAACTCTGACCCACTATCGGCAAGGTTGACACAAGAGTGGCTCTGATACCATATGTAACAGCCCAGCCCGATAATGATATTGTCCGCTTTGGGCCTAGGCCCTCACGGGTTTAAAATGAGTCACTAGAGTCTAAGGCTTGTTAACTTATATATCCAGCATCCTTCTTGTGTTTTTCTAATGTGGGACCCTGTCTAAAGCCTTGGGTGTTACAATCCCCTTCGCCAATCTTCCCTTTCTCCCATGCATGCAAAATCTCCCTTTTATATTTGCAATCATTAACACCAAATATGCACTCAACCACACTATCTATATCTTCCCCTTGGAGCAAAATGAACGTCCAGACCTTCCTCAACAAAGCCAAAATATTTTCACAATTTCTGCTAAGGAAAACAATGGCGCACTTACCACCTTTTCCACCACAGATTCCGTTCCACCCTCCAACCTTTGTGTCACCACCCTCGATTCCCAACTAAGATCCACAAACTTGGATAGAATGGCCCTAGCAATGGGGAATTACATAAATCACATGTGGCTAGCCAAAGTTCTAGATCCATTAGCCCCAACTCTAGCTCCTGCCTTATTCCACAACATGCAAGCATGCTGGAACCTCACACATCACTTCAAGCCCCTCAACAACATGGAGTTACTATATCAACTCCTTTTCTTCACTCCGGTCAATCAAGTGACGGACCATCCTATTTTTTACCCATGTCAACCAATCCACAACACAGCCGGATCCCACTGGACATCCACAACTAACAACACCCTCCCAACGAGCAAGAACAATAAGACCAAGAGATACTAGAAGAGATGGTAGAGGAAATAATCATTCCGTAGGTCAAGGGATCGTTCACCGAAATTTCAAGCATCAGAGAAGCATCTATCATGATATTCCAAGAGTTGGAGGACATGAAGTACATACTCAAGTGTCCAGTGGCCCTTTACAAATGCTCCATCGACATCCTGCCCTCCAATCCTAGAAGCAACAGGGAACTTTGCAGTAGTACTGAGCCCATCTTTGAGGAAATTCACTCATCTCCTACACGAGGGGATAGAGAACAACAATCTCAACAAAAATCATCTCCTAATGAATAGATCAATGAGTCTTATAGTTTGGAACATTAGAGGTGCGAACAATGATGAGCTTAAAAGAAATTTTAAGGAATTGCTTAACACTCATAACCTTGACATGGTTGCATTATTGGAAACCAAAATGACTGATCATACTTCTCTCCGTGATGAATTTCAATTTTCTGATATGTTGGAAGTTTCAGCCGCAGGTCATGCTGAAGGATAGTCATCCTTTGGTTAGGAAATTTAGTTACACTGAATCTCGTAAGCAGATCCCACCAAGAAATCCATGCAATGCTCCAGGTATCTCTTATCCAACCCCCTATTATTATTATTATTATTAGTATTTTATAGTAATCTTTGGAATAGCATTTGCGCCATAGCAGACACTTATCAAGGCCATTGGCTAGTAGGAGGGGATTTGAATGAAATACTCTCCCAAAATGAAAAATGGGGTAGTAGACCTATTAATACTCAATGCTCCTAACGCTTTTGTTCATGTATAAATTATAGCAATTTAATAGACCTAGGATTTAAAGGTGTAAAATATACCTGGACTAACCATAGAATAAACTCCAACAGTTTAATCCTAGAACGACTAGACATATGTCTTGCCAACACCCTGTGGATCAACTAATATCCTAATACATCTATCACCCATTTACCTCGAACTCACTCAGATCATACCCCTATACTTCTCCAATTCAAAAGGTCTGCCCCTCCCCTTAATAGGAAACACTTTTGGCTTGAAACCTTTTGGTGTTATCACAATGGATTTGACTCCATTGTCAAAGACTCTTGGCACGAGAGACAACTTCTTGAAGCCACTGAATATTTCCAACATAGGGTTATGCACTGGGAAAAGTCCACCGTTGGCAATACTAATAGAAAAAATTAGAATCCTTGTGAGACTCCAAGGTATCCAATCCTCCCCAAATTATCCCACTAGCCAGTTTCTATACTTTCTAGAATGATCTTATATCTGATTATAACAACATCTTGAAAATAGAGGAAGATATATTGGAAAATTCGTTCCCGTTTAAATTGAAACGATAGGGACGCAAATACAAAAATTTTCCACCAAAATGTTGTAAATCGTAGAAGAAAGAATAGTATTTCCTTTTCCAAAGATAGTGATGGTAATTGGATCAATGATCCGGCAAAAATCCTTAATCACACTGCTCAATATTTCCAAAAAGCTTTTCAAACTGACCATATAGAAACACCCCTGGAAAATATCCGTAATTCACAGACTAACTTCAAAAACTTAGATCTCTCCGAACTGGACTGCCCATTAAAAGATTTTGAAGTTTCCTGTGCTATATTTTCCTTTAAACCCTTTAAGGCCCTGGGTCCTGATGGAATCCACCCCTTTTATTTACCAAAAACATTGGCATGTAGTTAGGAATTCTGTCTTAACTTTTTGCCATAATATTTTCAAGAATCTCTCAATTTCTGAAGCTCTAAACTCTACCTATATCTGTCTCCTTCCAAAATTTCACAATGTGAACAATCTCAATAACATTCACCCCGTAGGTCTTTGCAACACTATTTACAAGGTTATTACTAAAATTATTGTTAACATAATCAAGCCCTGCCTTGACAGACTAATTGGCCCTTGCCAATCTAGTTTTCTCAAAGGTAGAAGAACTAGTGACAACATCATTATTATTCAAGAGATCATTAACCACTCCCAAAAAATTAAGGGTCGCCAAGGGACGATCCTACTAATAATCGACCTAGAAAAGGCTTTCGACAGGATTGAATGGTCTTTCATTTACCGTGCCTTACTCTTCCTCAAATTCCCCCCACGAATCACAAAGCTTATTATGAGCTGCATCGGTACATCTAGAATTGCTATCTTGGTTAACGGGTCCAAAACAAAATTTTTTCATCCATCAAGAGGTATACGACAAGGCGAACCAATGCCACCATACCCTTTTATTCTTTGTATGGAATTACTATCCAAATATATTAACCATAAGGTTAACATTGGACTCTAGGATCCAATCATGCTCAACTGCACTGGTCCATCACTCTCGCATCTATTCTATGTGGATGAGTTAACTCTTTCAGCTAATGCCAGCTTAAATTCAATGCATACAATAAAGGGTAGCCTTCTTTTCTTCTCTCAAATTTCTGGACAAAACATCAACAATACCAAATCAAAAATAATATTCTCCCGAAACTGTGACACTCAAACCAAAACTCACCTCGCCAATATTCTTAACATAAGAATCGGTGATAGTTTTGGTAAATACTTGGGATTCCCTATTCTCACATGTAAGCCTAAGGCCTCTGACTTACGCTACATCATTGACAACATGAACTCTAAAGCTTGCCAGTTGGAACATAAAATTTCTTTCAATCACAAAGAGAACAACCCTAGCTAGATCAACTCTCAACTCTATCCCAACCAACGCAATGCAATATCTCCTACTCCCCTCCTCCACACTCAAGCAAATTGACAAAATTCAAAGAGATTTTATCTGGGGCACCACCACTCTGAAAAATAAAATTCACTACATCAAATGGTCCACCGTCACTCAGCCTAAGCACGCTGGGGGACTAGGACTTAGAAAAGCATCTGAAAAAAACATAGTCTCACTTGCCAGTCTTTCTTGGAGATTCTTCATTAACCCAGGTTCTATATGGGCCCACACACTAATTAGCAAATACAACCATAGGTGAAACCCCACCTCCCACTTTTCCATTTGGAAAAATATTCTGATAGGTTGGAAAATCTGCAGTAAGGGTCTTGAATAGATAATTGGTCCAGGGAACATTAGTTGCTAATTCTCTGCATGGATACCTGGTCTCCCGCCTTTAAATACTCTTATCTAAGGGTCACTGAACCAATATGACCAAACCCTCAAAGTCAAGGATCTTTGAATTTCTGACAATTGGGACCTCTCCAAACTGTCCTTTGTTCTTCCTACGGATATAAGGAACATAATTTTATCCATTTACTACGCCACTACCAACAATACTATAGAAATCCCAACTTGGGCCCATACCCTAAACGGTATATTTTCCACGAGCTCTACCTATAAACTTCTCTCCGCTCCAACACCTACTAACTATAAGTTCTAATCTATTTGGAATCTAATCACTCTCCATAAGATTAGATACCTTCTTTGGCAATGCTCTCATAGCCGACTTGCTACAAAAATTTATCTCCATCAAAATTGGTCTTAACATTGACATTACTTGCTCAATATGCAAATGGGCAGAGGATATAATTACCCACATTTTCTTCGAATACCCTATAGCTATGAAATTTTAGAGCTATGCGCACCTAAATTTTCTTCTCCTTAATCAAAATTCTAAACATTGGCTCACCCTATTAAAAGACACAAACATAGTTTCGGATCACTTGGGTACCCCATGGGAAGAATCCTTCCCATTCGCTATTTGGCATCTTTGACTCAATATAAATAACAACTCGTTTAAAAATCTATGCAGCCAATTGTCGCTAGATATGGTTATCATGTGCTGCAAAGAGTTCAAATATTGTACAAACTCTCCTAGATACACCCCTCATACTACAACCATCAAAATAAAGTGGCTCCCGCCCGAAACGTTTTCCCTTAAGCTCAACACTGATGGTGCCTTCAAGGGTAAATATAAGAAATAGGGCATCGGCGGAATCTTTAGAAATAATCATGGGGTCTGGATTTTGGGCTTTTGCACTCAGTCGTTGCCTATAACCCTGCTTACATGGAGCTACTAGCTCTCAAGACTGGGCTACAATTAACCTGTGAAAGAAACTTTTTTAACTTAGAAATTGAAACTGATGCTACAGATATCATTTGCCCGCTTGATAGAGATGCTTGTTCGATGTATTCTAACTTGGTTACTGAGTACAAGTCACTACTGAAGAAATTGGAGAATCCATCGATCCGACATAACTTCAGGGAAGGAAACAAGGTAGCTCACTTTTTGGCCACCCAAGGATCCAAGCAAGCAAACAATAGCCCTCTATCTCTTTGGGACAACCTCCAGATGCCCTTTTGAAAATAGTCCATGACGACAAAATTGGCTCTACTGTACCTAGGCTTGTATCTAGTATTGTACTTACTAACTTGGCTGAACTTGGGAATCCTTTTGTAACTTGTACCCCAAATGAAAACAGGACAGTGGCTGTATCTACTAATGAGCCCAATGTGACTCTAACTTTATATAATAGAATTAGCTAATGAATGAAAATTTCGTATTTGCACCAAAAAAGGAAGGAGACATGTGCTCTGCCGCGTGTATTTAATATGCACATTTTCCCACAACATAAGAGATTGATCTAAAAAACAAGTCAGAGAGAGCTGTCTAAATATTCTGCCTATACATATGTTGAATTTCTTACTAACAAAAATATCATGGACTGTATGTTGAATTTCTTGTTCCTCTTCATTATCTAATTGCTTATTTATAAACCCCCTTTGTAAAGTTGATGTTTAGCTTAAAGTGTATATTGCCTCATGTTTTACTTTTGTTTCGTGAGTTTTAGATGTTAAATGTGATGATTTATATTAAATTGAAGTGTTTTTATGTTTAGAAATGATTCGGGATCAATCAGGGGCGAAACGCACGAATTGAGCCAAAACGGACGAAAACGCAAAAATCGGGCAAAGTGGCGATTTTGGGCGCCACAAGCAGCGCCCAGCCCTACCTGTGGTGTTGGAGGCAGTACATAAAAATGGGGCAGCACCCTGGTGGGCGCGTGACGCTAGCCAGGGCGCCGGTGATGAGTGTTTTGACCTATTTTGCCCGGGACACGGTTATTTCGGCCCTAACCCTACCCAACACGTATAAAAGCAAGTCTAAGCTTATTTTTGAAGGAATTCATGCCACTTTGGAGAGGAAGTACACACGGGATCATTAGGAAACAAAGGATTATCAGTTTTCTTCATCTTTTTTTAGTATATTCAATTTATGCAACACTTATGCAATTGTTTGATTTTAGCATGAGTGGCTAAACACCCTTGTTCTGGGGTTGTGGTTTAGCCATGAATATTGTTATTCGACATTAATTTAACCTTGATTATAGTTCACTCAATATCTGGTTGTTTCTTCAATTCTGTGTTTAATTGCTTAATTGTCTGGCCAGCAGTTAGATTCTATATACTATCTATATTATGCTTGGGAAAGCCGTATATAGATTAGAGAAGAATTGAAGAGAGCGTGATCTTAACCCTTCAGGGTAGCAGATTTGTGGTTAGGATAGGAATATACCTAGTCACCGTGCTTAATTAAACATCATAATCTTAGTGCGTTCTAATAGATTAATTTCATAGGAATATAGGCATTAATCTATTGAGAATAGGCGAGTAGTGCTTCGGGAGAAGACTATGAGAGCATTTATCGATTAATTAGCAACCATGAGTGAATTATATGAAAGGGAGATTTAATTAGAATGCAATACGAGTGGTGAATTGATCAGAACCCTGAAATATTTGTCTCTATTGAATACACAACAATACTCTCGTTACTCGATAATTAGTTATTTCGTAGAATCATAGTATAAAATAGTTACATTCCTGGATTTTATTTTGGCTTGATTATATAACAATTATAGTGAATTAGTGAGTATTTTACACAAGTCTACGTGGGTTCGACATCCGATTTAACATTATATTACTTGCTACGACCACGTATACTTGCGTGTGCGTTTGGGACCAACAAGTTTTTGGCGCCGTTGCCGGGGACTTAGAAATTAACTATTCTACTAGATTGAATTTTTACTTTTGTCTATTTCAGTTTTTATTTTTTTTTATTTTTTATTTGTATCTTAATTTAATATATTATTATCTTACTTGACATGACAACTTGGAATGATAATTGGTTGAATAGTGGTTACTCGACGATCCTTGTCCATATTGTGGAGGACCACACATGTGGCAATATTGTCCATCTCAATCTAATGTGTGAAATTTTTGTAATGTGTGTGGTTGTCAAGGTGGCCAAGGGGTTGTCCTAATTCTTATTATCTTTCTCAACGCTTTTATTGTAATGTTTCTAATAATGTTAATGTGTTTGATAGGAGCAAGGAAGTGGAGGATATGGAAAGCGTGGCTCGTATTATAGACTTGATGAGACAAGCAGCGGAGGAACATAACATGATAACCGAGAAACAAGTTCTTGACGCCTTAGCTATCAAAAGAATCCAGGCTAGAGTGGATGAATTAATGGCCAATTTCCAAGAAGAACCTCAACTCGACGAAGAGAGCGAGTTCCCACCAGAAGATAATTTTGAAGAAGCAGATATAATGATCCAATCTTGGCTAGAGAAACAAGCCCAACTAATAAAATCTCATGAGTTTCTTCGTGATGGTCTTTCAAAAATGACAGAGCAACTGATAGAATGAAGAACTGAGCTCAGGCAAGAGATAGACCAATTTGGCTTAGATATCCATGATCTGCAGGCTCAATTGAATAAAAAGGTTGAGATGTCTGATGCCCTACCATCAATATTTGTGGATACTGGCCAGCTTGTGGAGTGGAAAGAGGAAATCCAAATATTCGGCCAAATTATTAATGATGTCAAGGTTGATGAAGAGTATAAAATAGAGGATGTCAAAACTAATGCAGTTTTTGAANAGAATTGATCTAGTCGAGCATATAGAGGAGTCAATAGATGAGGAACAAAGTGTTTATATTCTAAAATTTGTGATGCCAAGGAGACAAAATGACATCCCTCACCTAAGGGCCAAGAAGTGCAAGATGCGATACCTACGGTTTGGTTCCTTCATTTTTATACCACCACCCCATGAACGTGACAGAAAAATTGATGCAAAATTGGGGATGCAATTCATATCCTCAAAGTGGAAGGAAAAGTGGTGAAGCAGCAGAGTCGTGCCACGACTATAAATAAGGCGCTTGTTGGGAGGCAAACCCAGCCTGGATATCTTTTCATTATTTTCTTAGTGTCGAGTTTTGTGTTGTTTTTATTTTGCAGAGTAGGGGAAGTCTGAGTACCCAAAAGTTGAAGCTGAGGGGCATGTTTGAGCTTAAGTGTGGGGTCATCCCGACTCTAAAGATTGAGAATCATGTCCGNCTCACCCTTGTTTTAATGTTTTTCTTTGTGATCATGCATCGAGGACTATGCATAACATAAGTGTGGGGTGGGAAAACTAATTTCTGAAGTGTAATTGTATAAAATTATTATTTTTTTTAGAAAAATCTCGGACTTTTCCAACGATGGATCTGTTGGACAATATTCTTGAGGGATAAAGTCCGATTTAAAAATGCCAAAAAGATTTTTTTATTTTTTGTAGGATAGTTAGCTAGTATCCCTTGGTTTTTCTTTGGGCAACGGTTATTTTTCAAGGGTGTAACTTTAACCGGGCACTTTAAATTATTTTTGTTTTTTGAGTAGTTAGGAAGGAACTAGCTTACTCTTAGAAATACCCTATGACATGTTTGATGCCGGCATATCAGGTTATGACATACATTCTGCTTTCCCTTATATTTGGTTTGACATGT
>ML439970.1:65232-116727 GCA_005239525.1 Nicotiana knightiana
ATTAGGTTGTTGGTATGATTGATTAAATTGTTATACTTGGGCATGTTTAAAGAAGGGAAAGAATGTGAAATTTTGTATGTTCATACTTGATTGCCGGTATCGATCATAGTTAAGGGGTAAGGTGTGTGATTGAAGAGTAAAATACTCCTTGATAATGAACTTGGTACATGTTGAAGGGTAGTATATTGTCCCATTGCTCGAGGACGATCAAGAGTCTAAGTGTGGGGTGTTGATGTTTAGCTTAAAGTGTATATATTTCTATGTATATCGCCTCGTATTTTACTTTTGTTTCGTGAGTTTTAGATGTTAAATGTGATGATTTATATTAATTTGAAGTGTTTTTATGTTTAGGAATGATTCGGGATCAATCGGGGGCGAAACGCTCGAACTTTGAGCCAAAACGGACGAAAACGCAAAAACCGGGCAAAGTGGCGATTTTGGGCGCCACAGGCAGCGCTCAGCCCTACCTGTGGTGCTGGAGGCAGTACATAAAAATGGGGCAGCGCCCTGGTGGGCGCCCGGCGCTAGCCAGGGTGTCGGTGACGAGTTTTTTGACCTATTTTGTCCGAGACACGGTTATTTCGGCCCTAACCCTACCCAACACGTATAAAAGCAAGTCTAAGCTTATTTTTGAAGGAATTCATGCCACTTTGGAGAGGAAATACACACGGGATCATTAGGAAGCAAAGGATTATCAGTTTTCTTCATCTTTTTTTAGTATTTTTAATTTATGCAACACTTATGCAATTGTTTGATTTTAGCATAAGTGGCTAAACACCCATTGTTCTGGGGTTGTGGTTTAGCCATGAATATTGTTATTCAACATTAATTTAACCTTGATTATAGTTCACTCAATATATGGTTATTTCTTCAATTCTGTGTTTAATTGCTTAATTGTCTGGCCAGCAGTTAGGTTCTATATACTATCTATGTTATGCTTGGGAAAGCCGTATATAGATTAGAGAAGAATTGAAGAGAGCGCGATCTTAACCCTTCAGGGGAGCGGATTTGTGGTTAGGATAAGAATAGATCTATTCACCGTGCTTAATTAAACATCGTAATCTTAGTGCGTTCTAATAGATGAATTTCATAGGAATATAGGCGTTAATCTATTGAGAATAGGCGAGTAGTGCTTTGGGAGAAGGCTATGAGAGCATTTATCAATTAATTAGCAACCATTAGTGAATTATATGAAAGGGAGAGTTAATTAGAATGCAATACGAGTGGTGAATTGATCAGAACCCTGAAATATTGTCTCTATTGAATACACAACAATACTCTCGTTACTCGATAATTAGTTATTTCGTAGAATCATAGTATAAAATAGTTACATTCCTGGATTTTATTTTGGCTTGATTAAATAACAATTATAGTGAATTTAGTGAGTAGTTTACACAAGTCTCTATGGGTTCGACATTCGATTTAACATTATATTACTTGCTACGACCACGTATATTTGTGTGTGCGTTTGGGACCAATAAAAAATGAAGAGGTGATGGGGAGGGAATGTAGTTAGTTAGAGTTAGGTGGTTAAAAACAGAGTTTTCTCACAATGTACGTAGGTGCCCCTGAAGTTCGTGATAGTGCACTTCAATCCTTTCCGGAAAGTAGTTGGGGAATTGCTTATGAAATAGAGTTGGAATATGGAATAGAGTATGAGTGACCTTAATTAAGGTTCAGTTGTTTACAACAAAGAAATCATAATTTCATTGCAGTTGTTGGGATATATATTATTAACCAAGGGTTTGATTTAGATATAGTATTTATTATGAAATAATTATTTATTATGTTTTAATAAGGTTTTAAATATATCATATATTAGTCTGCATCCTTTGCTTATATAGTAGATGTGTCATGGCCCAAAATCCCACCTCAGGCGTCGTGATGGCACCTAGTCTCTGAGACTAGGTAAGCCGATTACAATTACATTTCAAGCCATTTTTTTTTATTAAATAGGTAATCAAAACTAACAGCGGAAACAAATATGAAAATCTCCTAAGACTGGTAGTATTGAGTCACGAACTCTAACTGAGCACATAGAATGATCACGAGGACCAAATATACAATAATGTTTGATTAAAAATTAACAGAACAATGAAAAGACTCCAAGGGACTGCGACGACCAAGCAACTCTACCTTGAATCCTTACGATCCCACTCTAATCCTGTCCGAGTCCGCTATCTCTAATACTTGGCTCTGCACAAAAATGTGCAGAAGTATAGTATGAGTACACCACGGTCGGTACGCAGTAAGTATCAAGACTAACCTCAATGGAGTAGAGACGAGGTACAGTCAAGACACTCACTAGTCTAATAGCCTGTGCAATAAGATATACTAAATAATAGGAAACAAATGACAATAAGGGCAACAAGAAACCATTAATAACGCTCAATAATTTATGAATATAAGTACACCCAATTAAATCAAGTATTTCAAATAAATATATTTCACATATAATTCTTCCGAATAAATCTCGTTCAAATATAATTCCTTCAAATAAATATCTTTCAAATATACTTCTTTTAAATAAATCTCTCTCGGATATAATTTCTTAAAAAAAATACCTTTCGAATGTAATTCTTTCAAATAAATCTTTTGAATAAAAATTCTTCCAAATAAATATTTTGAATATAATTCTTTCAATTAAAAAAAATTCGCCATGTGACACTTCATTTCATAATCATACAATTACGGGTCTCAGTCCACTTTGATATTTCTGCGGCACTTTATGCCTATAATTAAATCATCATATTTCTCCGGCACCTCGTGCCCTCATTTCATATCGTAACTGAACGGACGATTCACATGCCAATATCATCATTATTTACTCACGACACCTCGTGTCCACATTTCATATCATAATCCGCCTAGCAATGATCACAGACTCCCAATTTCAACATAAATCAGGCTATTATCAATTTACCAACAACAAAATAAATTGCACAAGGTATAAAAATAAACACAAGGAACAACATTACATAAAATCACCAATGTAACCACTCCACAACATCACATATCATCCCTGACGATAACCACCCTTATCTCTCCTATAGCCACCCTTATCTCTCCTATAGCCACCCTTATCACTCCCTAATAGCCACCCTTATCACTCCGCCCAGACAATATTTCAACAAACACAACAATAGTGAAATGCCACCCTTATACCCACATAATACCAACATTAGAATGCCACCCTTATATCCTCAAAATAACAACTCGCACTACACAACAATTTATGCGGGAAATATCACGACAACATAAAAAAATCAATTCATATCACAATTTGCCCAATGGCCACAACCAAATTTCAAAGATACAACTAAATCAATTAATTTAACAACAAATAGTCGAAGGCTCCACGCAATGTGTATAACACCACAAAAATAATCAACAGAAATAGAAATTATTCAGCATAAAGCAAAATCTTCATTAATCCAAATTTAGATAATTATACTAACAATCCTTCTTAAGCTTGCTTAATTTTATTTGCATAGGGAAAAATTCATAATGAAACTAAATTCCAAGAAATATCAAACCATCGAACTCACAAATTCACAAAAATATACAAGTAATAATTACATCGAATTATCGTATAAAAATAAGTTCAATAGATGTGATTTGAGGCATGGAAATTAGATGATTAAATATATGCCAACAAATATCCAATTTACTACACAATATGCCTAAGACTTTAATTCAATATATTTTGCACATATAAGCCCGGATGCGTACTCGCCCGCGTACACGCCTTTTCACATTTCACAAATGGCACATAAGACTCGATGCCTAAGGGGTAATTCCCCCACTTGAGGTTAGGCAAGACACTTACCTTTTTAAAATTAGGCCGATATTCCAAAATCGCCTTCTTGCTTGAATCGACCTCCGGATAGCTCCAATCTATCCAAATTAATTTTATAACTTCATTAGAATTCATCGGAAATAATTTCGGATAAGATAACATCGACTTAAAATTTTATTTTAAAAAGTCAAGGAAAAGTCAACGCGGGACCCGTCATAATTTTCACGAAATCCGAACACCCATTCCGATACGAGTTCAACCATACCAACTTTATCAAATTCCAATAACTACTCGACCTCCAAATCTTAAATTTTCGTTTTTGGAAGATTTTACAAAAATCTTGATTTTTCTTTCATAAATTCACGGATTCATAATGTAAATGAGTATGAAATAATGAAATATAATTAATATAGGATAAGAAACACTTACCTCAATGTTTTCCTTGAAAAATCTGCTGAAGATTGCTTCTCCCGAGCTCTAAAATCATCAAGAATGAATAAAAATGGCTAACTCCCGAATATAAGCTTCTTTTTAGGCAAGTTGCATCTATGAAATGCGACTTGCTCATTATTTCCAGCCAAAACAAAAGGCAGTACCAGCCTTCACTAAATCGATCATAACTTTATGTACACTAGACACTAGATGATGAATGGTTTAACTTTCTGGAAACTAGACACCAAGGGCTACAACTTTTATGTGTTGCTCATTACCCAGTTCCTTAAATATGGCGAGATATAATCTCCCAAAATCAGCCCTGTAAAACAGAAATTTCTGGAGATTTCAAAACTCTTTCCAGACAGCCTTTAGTTTATTAACAATAACATTTAGTACACAACTCCAAATGACAAACGACTTATATTTCTGAAAACTAGACACAAAGGGCTACAACTTTCATATTTGGATCATCTATAAATTCCTTATAGATTGTGAGATATAAGCTCCCAAAGTCCCAATCAAAAATGGCAAAATGACTGGTTTTTGGTCCTTATGTTGCTGCCCAGTTTCGCACCTGCGGCAGATTTATCGTGCCTGCGAGCTCGCTTCTGCGATGAACGCCTAGCACTGCCCCGACCCCTTTCCAGTATCTTCTACGACGAGTTTCACGCTTCTGCGATGTCGCTTCTGCGACCAAGGCATCGCAGAAGCGATGCACCAGATGCTGTCCAGAACAGCAGAAAAAATCAGCAGCTTCAATATCCAAAATCAACTCCGTTAGCCTACCGAAATCCACCCGATGCCAACATGTCCCAAAATACAGTACGAACTTAGTCGAGGCTTTAAACCACGTCAAACAACGCCGAAATTATGAATCACGCATCGAAACGAATTATGAGTTTTCAAATCTTCCAACTCCTATATTTTGCGCCGAAACATATAAAATTAATCCGGAATGACTTCAAATTTTGCAGGCGCGTCATAAATGACGTAACGGAGCTGTTTCAATTTTCGGAATCGAAATCCCACCTCGTTATCAAAATTTCCACTGGTCGAATTTTTCCAAAAATCTTATATTTTCCAACTTTTGCCAAAATGCGTCGAATTGTCCTACGGACTTCCAAATCTAAATTCGGACACACGCCGAAGTCAGAAATCACCATACAAAGCTATTGACATTACCAAAATTCCTTTCTGAGGTCGTTTGCTCAAAAATCAACTCTCCGGTCAACTCTTTCCATTTAAGCTTCAAAATGAAAATTTTTCTTTAAATTTAATTTCGAATCTTTCGAAAATCATACTCGGCCACGCAAGCAGGTCATAATACATGTTACGAACTTGCTTGAGACCTTAAGTCACTGAACGGGGCATAAATTCTTAAAACGACAAGTCGAGTCTTTATAAGATGATTTAGTGTATATAATTTAGCTTATACATGGAAGATTATATCATCGGTTCCTATAAGTATAAAGTTTTGGTTCACAATCTAATGATGTGATTGGATAAACCATCATGGATGATTCTAGTACAAGATTAAATATAATTTATCTTGATTATGGAAATGGTTTTATTCTAACTTCTTGTGCTAGTACATTTTGTATGTATTGAACGAACCAAATAGAGATAAGTATTTTATTCCGACTTAATAAAATAAACTCTCTCATCATTAAATGAAATTATACTCTTAATATTGATATAATTATTATTAGTTGCGTATATTATTATTGGTTTGATTTGTTAAAAGGCGAGATCCTTTCGTGTGTCAATATGCCTGATAAATTGGATAATAATAATGTACATTGATGAAATAAAAGTTAGTTGATGGAATCCTTTTCTCGGTTTAGAGATTGATGATACACCTTGTAATGATCCAGCCGGTCGTTTTGGGAGCTAGAGCCCCGATCCCCTATTATTTGCTTTCCCTATATCTTATTATGCTATTTTGGGTTGCCGAGAGGGTTCTTGTTGAGTTTTGAAACGAATTGAGACACTTACTCTCTTAATTCAGAGCTTAAGTTGGAAAAGTCGACCAGATGTTGGCTTATGTGTAACGACCTCAGATTGGAATTTTGATGGTTCTGTTAGCTCCGTTAGGTGGTTTTGGACTTAGGAGCATGTCCAGAATGTGATTTGGATGTCCGTAGTAGATTGAGGCTTGAATTGGCGAAAGTTGAAATTTTGGCGATTTTGGTTGGCAGTGAAAATTTTGATATCGATCCCAGAATGGAATTCTGGAAGTGGGAGTAGGTTCGTAATGTCAATTTTGCCTTGTGTGTAAAATTTGAAGTCATTCGGACGAGGTTTGATATGTTTCGACGTCGTTTGTAGAATTTGGAAAATTCAAAGTTCTTAAGGCTTGAATCCGTGCATAATTCGTGTTTTTGATGTTGCTCGATGTGGTTTGAAGGCTCGACTAAGTTCATATGGTGTTTTAGGAATGTTTGGTATGTTTGGTTGAGGTCCCAGGGGCCTCGGATGTGTTGCGAATGCTTAACAGATGAAATCTGGACTTAGGAAAGTTGCTGAAGAAATTCTAGTTTCTCGTGTTTCGCATATGCGGATGAGAGATCGTAGGTGCAGGATCTCACGTGTGGGAGACCATGCACAAATGCAGAATTTGGAGGCTTTTCCAGGGATCGCAGGTGCGAGGATAGTACCGCATATACGGGTTGCAGATGCGCCTAAGGAATCACAGGCGCCGAGAAAGACCGCAGAAGCGGACCGTGTTCCGCAGGCGCGCACGCGCAGGTGCGGCCCCTTTGCTGCAGATGCAGACCCAGCCTCCTTATGTCATATCTGCACCTGCGAGTTAGGGATGGGCATAAAATCCAGAAAACCGAATTTCGAACCGATCCGAACCGAACCGAACCGAATTAATTCTGTATTTCCGTTTTAGTTTTTTCGGTATTTGGTCTAATTCGGTATTACATTTTCAGTATTTCAGCATTACGGTACAGTCCTCGGTATTAGAATCTTGTAATTTTGGTATACCGAAATACTGAATTTTTAAAGACTTTTTTATTTTTTTAAGTTGGACCTATAGTTAGCTATACTGCCCAGCCTTCCTAAAGACTTTCTAATCTAATGCCCAGCCCACTGCCCACTCCAGCGCCGCAGCCCAAGCCCACCCTGTAGTCTTTGTCTTTCAATTAGGGTCTAAAGGTTAGGCAGTCAAAACTCAGGACTCACTCCTCAGAAAGTCAATTAGGGCAAACGGCGTCGGCGTCTCGGCGATAGTTTCAGCTTCAGGCTTTCAATTAGGGCGATAGTTTCAGAAATTCTGGGAAAATGAAGACCGGATATTGTGAATTCAAAGAGATCGGCTGCTGTGACTTCAAAGAATCAAAAGTATGTTTCTCGTTTCTTCCATAATTTACTTGAAAGCTTTCTCTTTTTAAGGTTTTATTATGAAATTTCCTTCTCTTTTTTGCTAGAACTGCTAAAGATTGACTCTTTTTTAAAAACCCTTTTACCAGTTTTTATTTGTTTTACCTTGAAATTAGATTATTGGGTATGTTTCTTACTGTCTTTACAAAAAATGATTTATACTTTTTAGTCTTTTTTTTGTAGTTTTTTGTTTTATGAAGAACATGTATATTCTTTTATGCTGGAATTGTTAAAGATTGGATTTTTCTTCAGCTCTCTACCAGTTTTCTTTGATTACCTTGGAAAAAAGTTGGGTAAATGCAAAACAGAAAGTCAGTGAGTCGTTTTAATGTATTCATTTGGAGTGGTGTTTTGAACTCCCTTAATTGGATTTAGTATTTATCATCTCAGTCTGCCTTCCTCTTGAGTTTAATTCTTAATGTTTTCATTGTATGTTTAACTTTAAAGTTAAAATAGTTGCTAGAATTTGAGCCAATCACCTTTGTAATTTACTTATAGGCTTGTGATCTGTTTTAGCATAGGTATTCAACCACTCAGTTTTATGTACCTTATGCTATTTGTCTTTCCCGGTTGAGTAATATGATCCTATACTTTCAACTGTGCATCTTTTCAGAGGCAAAATGCCCAACAAGAATCTGGGTAACATGGTGTTTGATAGTTTTCCTCTTCCCTTTGTTTTGGCTTGATGCTGCTTATTCTGTTCAATTGTGTAGACTTGCTTATTCTGCTGCTTATTTATAATTGCATAACA
The DNA here is from genome assembly GCA_005239525.1 of Nicotiana knightiana. Classification (NCBI taxonomy): domain Eukaryota; kingdom Viridiplantae; phylum Streptophyta; class Magnoliopsida; order Solanales; family Solanaceae; genus Nicotiana; species Nicotiana knightiana. The sequence continues at coordinate 73,605 of ML439970.1, forward strand.
TTTTGGCTTGTTGCTGCCTCTGTTATTCTGTTAATTGTGTAGACCTGATGCCTATGTTAAATGATCCAAATCCATTGATCCATCCAAAATTTCAAATACAGTGTTCTTTCTATAGTTGAATCCATACAAATAAATTCTTTACCTTATTTGTATAGATGGCAAATGAAAGTAGAGTAAGTGATGCCGGTTCAAGTGAAAGTTTACCTATTACTGAAGATAGAAACACCAACACCATTGATACTCAAGATTCTAAGAAAAAAAAGCCATGCAACCTAGATCCGACCTATGAAATCATTTTTTGATAAATTTGAGGTAAATGGGGTTGGTAAAACAAGGTGTAGATATTGTAAGCAAGCTTATGCTGCTAATTCATCTAGGAATGGAATAACATGATTGAAAAATCATTTGATTAGATGCAAAAAATACCCATGTCACGACCCAAATCCCAACCCACGAGAAAAAATACCCATGTCACGACCCAAATTCCCAACCCACGGGATCATGATGGCGCCTAACACAATACTTGCTAGGCAAGCTGGTGTTAGAAATTACTAGCCATTTCCTTTAAAAGTTTACTTAAAACAATATAAAATCATAAAATAAAACAAATAAATCTAATACTTTCCAATAAATGACTTCATGAATAATATTAGATAAAATAAATGGAACCACGAACTATTACCAACTATACATATACCCAGGGTATGGTGTCACAATTCACGAACTACTAATGAATGCTAAAAGTATTTGGCTGAAAGAAAAATATCTCTATTTTGAATGAAATAAAAGAACAACAAAATAGTGTAGAGAAGATTCCAGAAGTCTGCGAACGCCAGCAGATCTTTCTCTTGTCTCCGTGAAAATGCACAGCTATGGCTCGAACTTAACACTGGCCAGTACCTGGATCTGCACAAGAAGTGCAGAGTGTTGTATCTGTACAACCGACCCCATGTACTGAGTACGTGCCTAGCCTAACCTCGACGAAGTAGTAACGAGGCTACGACGAGGCATTTTATAAAATAGCTTGTAAACAATATATAATACAGCAAGAAGGAAATAATAATAAACTCAATAACCAATAGTTCTCAACAGTAAATAACAAAAACTCGGATAACTTTTTTTAGATATCAGCTATAATTAAACCTTCTCAAAATTTCCATGTTTCAATTTAAATCACAGTAAAATCAGAGTATGAAAACCTTTTATATAAAACAGGGAGTTTTCCAAATCTTTATTTTTGAAAATCGGTAAAATATAAATATTCTCCCTTATCGCTCCTTGTTGCGGCGCGCAACCCGCTCCCACCTGTCCATCCTTATTACTCCTCCTCATATATATATATATATATATATATATATATATATATATATATNCTATTGCGGCGTGCAACCCGATCCCACCTATCCACCCTTATCACTCCTTGTTGCGGCGTGCAACCTGCTCCTACCAGACACTCGCATCACTTTATTTATAAAAAGATTCACAATTTAGGTCGAAACCTTTCACAATATTTTTGTCTCAACAATCGTAAATAGAAAGCTGTACAACTCATAAACTTCATCAATTATCATTTCAAAATGAAATCAACCGGAATATATATGTATCGTAGAACATTGTCATCTAATTCAATCTTTATGTATCACAATGAAACCAAGGGAATAACCAACACTTCCCAAAATACTTGGAATAATACTTAACAACAAGTTTACGAAAATAATTAGACATGGAGGCATCAATGATCATAAAACAATTAAGCCAGGAATCAAATAAAGTGGAATACGGAAAGGATCATGTTCAACAAATAATTTGGAGGTGCGTAGATACTCGTCACCTCACCTATACACCACACACATGAAAATTCACATAGCATTTAAGTTGGGGATTCCTATTCCCTCAAGTCAAGGCTAAACCAAGCACTTACCTCAATCTCACAAGCAATCACTGCTCTAGCACGACCTTTCCTTTAGAATTTACCTCTAACCCGCTCGAATCTAATCACAATTGGTTCAATATCATCAATTGTTGCTTAAAGAAATCAACTTTAATGAAACACTATGGTTTTCATATGTTTTCTTATCAAAATACAAAAATCGACCCCGGGCCCGCTTGGTGTAAAATCGAGGTTCGGACCAAAATCCGTTTACCCAATCTCCCCCGAGCCCGGAAATACAATTGGTTTTGGAATCCGACCTCATTTTGAGCTCTAAATCCCCAAATTTTGGACTTCCTAAGTTCTACCCAAAAAGCCCAATTTTTACCATGAAAACTCTAGATTTTTGGTTGAAATCTTGTTAAAAGTTGTTAAGGAATGAAAGGAATTAGTTAGAGATCACTTACCAATGACTTGGAGAAGTTTGGATCTTTGAAAAATCGCCTATGGAGGTTTAGGGCTTGAGAGAATTGAAAAAGAAGTGAAAAACATGTCTAAAATCTGATTTAACTGTTTGCCGATCTCGCATTTACGAACCCTTCGAATTTGGGCAGTCGTTGCAAATGCGATGGATTTGTCGCATTTGCGACATATCGAGGTCTCGCATTTGCAACCAGAAATTTTGCATTCGCGAGATCTGGGGTTGGCAAAGCCTGATCTCGCATTGGCCTGCCACACCAGATATCAGCTGTGATGAAATTTTTCTAAGTCTAAACACTCCGTAGCCTACCCGAAACTCCCCCGAGCCCTCGGGGCTCCAAACTAAATAAGCACGCAAGTCTAAAAACATCAAACGGACTTGCTCATGCGATCAATTCATCAAAATAACATAAAAAACTAAAATTTAACCTCAAAATTCAAGATTTCCTCAAGAACATTCAAATTTCTAATTTTTCAACCGGACGTCCGAATCATGTCAAACTAACTCCGATTCTCATCAAATTTAACAGATAGGACTTAAATATCATAACAAACTTTTTTCGGGCTACGGAACCAAAATACGAGCCTGATACCAACAATTTCACATATTATTTATTTCTTTATTTTTTGTAATAAAGAAAATTGTTTTCTAAGGCTAGGGACCTCGGAATTCAATTCCGGGCATACGCCCAAGTCCCATATTTTATTGCGGACCTCCCGGGATCGTCAGAACACAGATATGGGTCCGTTTACTCAAAATGTTGACCAAATTCAACTAAAACTAAATTTTAACTCTAGAAATTACTATTTCTCATATTTTCACATAGAAGCTTTCTGGTTTCCCCGAACTGAGCACGCAAATTGAGGTAATTAAAATTAGTCTTTTTATGGCTAATAAGCCTAAAATGGAGTCTAAATTCGTAAAATGACCCTTTGTGTCGTCACAATCTCCTCCTCTAAAACAAATGTTCGTCCTCGAACGGACATAGAAAATGACCTGAATTGGCAACTAAGTGTGGATATCTACTTTGCATGTCCGACTCGGACTCCCAAGTAGCTGCCTCAACGGGCTGACCTTTCCACTGCACTCGAACTGAATGATAGCTCTTTGATCTCAACTGGTGAACTTTCCGGTCTAAGATGGCCACTGGCTCCTCCTCATAAGTCAAATCCTTGTCCAATTGGACAGAACTGAAGTCTAACACGTGGGACGGGTCACCATGATATTTCCGGAGCATAGACACATTGAATACCGGATGAACTGAGGATAACCCTAGAGGCAATGCAAGCCTATAAGCTACCTCCCCTACTCTCTCAAGAATCTCAAATGGCCCGATATACCTAGGGCTCAACTTACCCTTCTTCCCAAATCTCATAACACCCTTCATGGGTGATACCTGAAGTAATACTCTCTCTCCAACCATGAATGCTACATCACGAACCTTACGATCGGCATAACTCTTTTTCCTAGACTGAGCTGCACGAAGTCGATCCTGTATAACCTTGACCTTATCTAAGGCCTCTTGAACTAAGTCTTTACCCAATAACCGAGCCTCTCCAGGTTCAAACCATCCACCCTGTGATCTACACCGTCTACCATATAATGCCTTATAGGGAGCCATCTGTATGCTCGACTGGTAGCTATTATTATAGGCAAACTCCGCTAACAGCAATAATTGATCCCAAGAACCTCCAAAGTCAATAACACAAGCGCAGAGCATATCCTCTAGAATCTGAATAGTACGCTCGAACTGCCCGTCCATTTGAGGATGAAATCCTGTGCTCAACTCTACTCGAGTACCCAACTCACTCTGAACTGCCCTAAAAAAATGCGAGGTAGACTGCGTACCTCGATCAGAAATGATAGACACGGGTACACCGTGAAGGCGAACAATCTCTCGAATATATATCTCTGCCAACCCCTTCGAAGTATAAGTACTTGCCACCGAAATGAACTATGCTGATTTAGTCAGCTTATCCAATATAACCCAAACGTCGTCAAATTTCCTCTGAGTCTGTGGGAGTCCAACAACGAAAGTCCATAGTGATACGCTCCCACTTCCACTCAGAAATATCTATCTGCTGAAGCAACCCACCAGGTCTCTGATGCTGTGTCCTTAAGGACCATCAAATGCGGGTCATCATCCTACCGATCTCTGATATGCTCAAATAAGGAAGACCGAGCGACTGTAAACGCTAAAACATGGCTGGGCGAAATATCCAACCTCACGAACTGATTAGCCAAAGTCTGAATGTATGAAGCTAATGGCCTCTCACCGACTGGAATAAATTCAAGGCTGCCCATACTTACTGCCTTTCTACTCAATGCATTGGCCACCACATTGGCCTTTCCCGGATGATACAATACATTGACGTCATAGTCTTTCATTAAATCTAACCATCTCCTCTATATCAAATTAAGATCCTTTTTCTTGAACAAATACTGAAGGCTACAATGTGTCGCGCCCCCCTTTCTTTCCTAGTGGAGATCGGGTTCAGGATATTTTTGGGACAAACTCCTTTGGAAGGAAGAAGTTAAAGGAAGAGTCGCCACCTAACAATTTTTACGGTGCGTTAGGGAACCTTGAGTAGTTAACTCATGAACTAGTTTGCATTACCAGAGATTCGGTAAGGGCTTGAAGGTTTCCTAAGGGAAGGTGTTAGGCACCCCTCAAGATCCACAACTGTGGGTCCCGGCCAAATGGTTTCTTGAATTCAGACAATAAGAAAATAACAAGCAAGGCTCACATAAGAGGGGATTTCAAACAAGTATTGGAGTTTTATTGAAAGTTTAAAAGAAATTTGAAGTAAACATTTGAGAAAATATCCTAGGTTTAAAGTAATACGGATCACGTCAATGCAATACCCGGTAATCACTCCTCGAAGAGGGGCTACACGTGGTATTAGCACACCGGTCATCATATCCATATTCTACCCCTCCCACCCCGTGAAGGTAATTAAAGCGTATGTTGGTCACGGATTCTATTGCGTGCTATTACCCGTCCCATCTTATCAATCCTGGAGGAAGTTCGGACTACTATCCTAGAGGGTAGGTACTAGGAAAAACCCCTAGGTTTAAAGGACAAATTCTAAGCGACAAATAAAACATTTAGGACTGCAAGTATAGGGGACACACAGGAGCAGATATGAGACTCATGAATCCCTCCACAAATTAATACACATGACTAGCATGACTCAAACACAAAGAGGTCTTTGAATTTCAGAACCTAAGGCAGGATGTCTACGTGAGAATACAGTAATGGGGCAGTCTGATTACTGAGTTTCAGAAGAAATCATTTTACCAGTTCTAGACTATGAATTCTGATATGTAATTAGCCAAACAATACAAAGAGACAGTTTTCCCAGTTTTAATAGACTTAATGCCTAAGGCTTGCCCGGGCTTAACAAACTTCAGTTATCCTGTTTAGACTTAATCGTGGTGAAGGAGTGAGTATTTAAACTAATGTGAATGAAGTGTCCTACAAAACAGGATATCTAAATGCATACAGGGTGTAGAATGATGCAAACCTACGCATGCTTCTCTAAATGCACAAACATTTTCCGAAATCAGAATCTATTATTTTAGGGCTGAATTTACTTATTAACACATCTTTTAACTCGAAACAGGAAATACAAAAGCGTAGTTAGGTTGTTGAACCTAACGCATGATTTCTAATACAAATAGTAGTATGTCCATAACACACGAGTTTGGCATAGGTAATATGAGCATGCTGAGAATGAATTCCTAGGGTAACATGATCTCTAATGCAAATATTGACGATTAATGTTTTTAACCTAAAACAGGATTTCTAGACATGGTGATCGTAAAGATGCAGAGACAGTAACATTGTAACAACCATTTTATAGTTATTTAACTACGAACAAGATTTCTAAGTGAGGCATGAGTATGGCAAAGATGCTGAAATAAACGGGCCTAAAACATGATCTCTAATGCATGCATGGCAAGTATTCCTAAGCACGGTAGCTATTGCACACATATAAAAAATAAATCCTATAGCATGGTTTCTATCCATAATTATACTAAGCATGCACAATCCCGCCCATTTCACTATCCAGCCCATAACCGTTTTTTACAATTAGTTATTACAGACCAGCCTTGCACGGATTACACAAAAATAAAAAAAAGAAGTTACTATAGAGAGCCTAACAGTAGGCCCAAGTCCTCAGATCCAACAATGCCATATGCCATGATCTTTTGTAACCCAGGTGTGTCAGAGTTCCTAAGGATCTCAGAATAACCTAGGCAGTGCTCACGCCCAAGTACCCTAGCCAGGAATGAGTAAGTGTAGTGTGGAATGCCAACCTTGTGCGTCAGAGTTCAATGGGTACTCAAATGATCCCCAAGGCAGTGCTTACACGAAGGGGGATGAACTTAGACTTAAGAGTAGTGAGATGTGCCTATAGTTTAGAAAAGAGTTGAGTTTGAAAAGTAGCTTTTGGAAATAACTGTTTTAAAAAATAGCTTCAGAGAACAACATGAGAGTTTGCTTTATGAAAACTAGTTTTTCAGAAGAAAGAAACAGGACAATCAGCAACCCAGAACATACATGGTTTAGGAAGCAAACACAAGCAGGGATAGGGGGATTGGGGGACAAATAAGTCACACAGTAGAAGCAGACTTGCACACGAATAGTCCTTAGGCTAGTGCTATATGGTTTAAACAATCACAACCTAGTTATCACAGAATGTTCATGCCAGGAATCTAACAACATCAGATTGGGGGGTGTCAAACAGAGTCACATATTAGGTCCAAGATTAGAGGATTTACATAATTACTAAGTATTAGGGGGTACATGCTCATAGTGTTGGGAGTCGGGCAGATTCACGATGGAAACATATAAGGGAAATCAGTAGACATGTTAGATAAAGGGAAAAGGGAATCACATAGGAAAATAGACGTGAGGAACATGTTGTGTTGGATGCTATAAACTTAAACTAGAAACATACCAGTTTTGAATGAAAGAATGAATGCAGAATGAAGAGCAGAAATGCGAAGGGCAGCAGAGTAGTAGTGTGTAGATGCAACAGAAAAGGAGAGCAGCAGAGCAGTAACACAATAGTTAGCCTTGGCTTGTAGCCGTCTAACACATAAACAGTAGCAAGTAACACCAGAAGTAACAGAGTACATAGCTTTTGTGTAAGAGAGATAACTTTTTAACCACAAGTGTTCGTGTATCTATTGTTTTTTTTATGCTAAAGAGAGTAGGGTGTTTATAATTCTGAAAACGAGTAAAGAAAATAAGGTAAGGAATAATTAGTCTAACATAATTATGGAAATAATAAACAATCAGTGTCAATTAAAGGCCTGGACTCCCTTTAATTAGGGAGTCAAGTTCAAACGGGCCAATCAGAGTTAAATCAGGGAAAAGAATCAACTAGAGTGATCTTACCATAACGGGAGTACTAAAATCATGGAGTGTATAATAAAGACAAGGTTCATAACATATAATTAAGTAAAGTACACACTGATAGCATATTCACAAAACAAAGTATGAGTTTATTCTGAAAATTAGTTGAGGGAATCTCGACTGTAATTGAAATCACAGGGAATCAGGCATAATCAGGGAAAGTATCACCCAATCAAGGGAAACAATTCAAAAAATCAGTACAGAACATACATAATCATAAGTTCGAAGAAAACATCACAGAGTTAGTAGAGGGTATCGGGAACCCTAACCATGAATTAGAGTAAGAAACATAGAGCACATAGAGAGCCTAGAAGAAATATACAGATTGGCTAAACATAACAAACAAGACGGACTAAAAAACCTAAAAATTAGGGATTTTCCGTAAGAAGATTTGAATCAAAATGTATTAACAAAGAAAAACATAGAATAACATTAAAGCAGAAGTAAAAGAAATTGATTTTTGAAAGGGCTTTGTGAAACCCTAGTTTTAAAAATTGAAAGATCGTTTAAAGATGAAAGTTTTTAGGGAAAAACATAGAAAAGCTTTGAAATACTATAGATCTAAAGTGGATCTAGAATAAATTGAAAGACATAGGGTTAGGGTTTCGTGGAACCCAGAGAAGTAAAAAGAACCTCAAAGACGGCACTGGAACAGGTTGTAAACTTACTCAAACGGCCGGGGAGGCCGGAAAGTGGCACGGGACAATGGGAGGTGAGTTGGACCACTCCAGGTTCGCCTGAGAGCCCCAGAATATCACTGGACCGGTGCAAAGTAGACAAATAGCCCTGAGACGATGAGGAGCCATGGCTTCTGGTGAGAGAACCAGTCGGAGAAGATGACCGAACTCCATCGGAGAAGAGAAGCCAAAGGAGGCTTTTAGAGAGAACTTAGAGCGTAACAGAGAGAGATAGACAGAGAGTGAGTGTTGAGAGAATGAGGGGTCGGAGGGGGGGGTAGTGATTACATTTAATTATGGTAACCCTGATCTGGACCGTTGATCTCATTTGATCAACGGTTCAGATTAAGTGTGGGGTTGGGCCGAGTTACTTGTGGGTTTTGGGATGGGTTGGTTAATGGGTTTTAGGTCAGGTGGGTTGGGTTTACAACTGGTTATAATTTAAATAGAAATGGGCTAAACATTAAATACCCAATTAAATAAGATAATTAATTAATAAAATAGCTAATAATTGTGTAAAAATAAATTAAGACCAAATAAATGAAATTAAGGCGATTGACTAAGATATAAAAATTATAAATGATCATTCACTGATTTTAAAATGGTATAAATGCACATTTGTGCTATAGTTGCAAAAATTGCTGAAATTAACTAAATGATGCCAATATTGGCTAATTTGTGAAATAATAAAATCCTAAGGGAATTAAATAGGATATAACACGTTGAGCAAGAAAATTATTTGAAATTATATCATTTATGAATAATTATGGAATATAAAGTGTTAAATAAACAGTAAAATAATTTGATAAAAATACGAAAAGCTGTGAGAAAATATCAGTTACTGTAAGGAGTGATTTTGAAAGTATATATACAAGTTTGAAAATAATTTGAGGGAAAATTGGGTATCAACAACTGCCCCNTGTCGCACCCTAGCTACTGAGCTGCCTACATGTCCCTAGTTGTACATGAATCAGGCCGTATGTAGTTCATGAGTCACCGGTGATGTCTCACAAGGACAGACGCAAGGTGCCGGGTAAGGTGAACAAAATGGCTTAAGGGGTGGTTAGGAGAACTGGAGCGGTCCACTCCTGCCTGGCCGCTGTTCTTAGCCGGATTTCTTACAAATGAATAACAAGCATAGATTGTGCGTAATTTAAACATGATGCAGATTCCCATTGGACTATGAATGTTGTATTTGGACAGTTGAGGATGGCGTCCTTAGACCATGATGTCCTGGGCCATGAATCGCTTGATACGGGATTCATAGGCTATTAAATGACGTTCTCGGTCCATGAGAATGGTGCCTCCGAACCATGATGCTTTTGAATAATGATATGCAGAGTGATAAAAAAGGATCTGCGGGCCATGAAATGATGTTCTCGGGCCATGAAGATGGTGCCTCTGAACGATGACACCTTTGGATAGGTTGGCGATATTTCAGCCCATGAGAAGTGCAATAATATGATGTTGACAAGACAGAGCTTAGTATTGTGAATTAAAAAGGGCAGATCTTAGCCCGAAAAGAAACAAGGAAGATAATGACAGAGACAATGGTTGCTTTAAAAGGTAAATGAGAGGCAGCATTTAGCCCCCGGAAGGCAGAATGGTAGCCTTATGCAGGAAATAAAATGCAGATGGAGACAATGCTTAGTCTTGGAAGGCAGAATGGTAGCCTTATGTAGGAAATAAAATGCAGATGGAGACAACGTTTAGTGTCAGAAGGAAGAATGGTAGCCTTATGCAGGAAATAAAATGCAGATGGAGACAGTGCTTAGTCTGGGAAGGCAGAATAGTAGCCTTATGCAGGAAATAAAATGCAGATGGAGACAGTGCTTAGTCTCGAAAGGCAGAATGGTAGCCTTATGTAGGAAATAAAATGCAGCTCACAACGTTTAGTGTTGGAAGGCAGAATGGTAGCCTTATGCAGGAAATAAAATGCAGATGGTGACAACGTTTAGTCTCGAAAGACAGAATGGTAGCCTTATGCAGGAAATAAAATGCAGATGGAGACATTGCTTAGTCTCGGAAGGCAGAATAGTAGCCTTATGCAGGAAATAAAATGCAGATGGAGACATCATTTAGTCTCGGAAGGCAGAATAGTAGCCTTATGCAAGATTTAAAGGAAAGACAACGGAAATTCTTAGCTGGCGTTAATTGCGGTAGAGCATTGTGATAATGAAGCATCGTTTGTGCTGATAATAAATGTTGGCGTGTGCGATAAGTTTGAGGAATGATGTTTGTCCTTTGAGCGGATAATATTTTTTGGGGCTTCTGCAATTTGTGCCGGCACCCAAAGAAAGATCGTGAGTTTTGTAAAGGGGAAGGTTAGTTCGCATTCCCGCTAGATCTGCTTGGCTCGTCTACTTGATCACGATACTGTTCGCATCATTGGGGTAGCGCTCGCTAAACAAGCTGTTTCGATAAATATGCATGATTTTGTAAAAGTATAATGTATAATCTAAAATAGTTTTAGAAGAATCGATGACATGACACGGTTCGAGACATTGCAACCTCTCCTGCTGTGGAATTTTGAGGGTCCTCCTCAAAATTCTGCCCCAGTTTGCTAGGTGGATGCCTCTGACTGCTGCTCGTGCTGGCTGGCTGAACTTGCTTTGGAATTTTGAGGGTCCTCCTCAAAATTCTGCCCCAGTTGGCTGGGTGAATGCTTCTGGCCTGCTGTTTGCTTCGGAATTTTGAGGGTCCTCCTCAAAATTCTGCCCCAGTTGGCTGGGTGAATGCTTCTGGCCTGCTGTTTGCTTCGGAATTTTGAGGGTCCTCCTCAATATTCTGCCCCAATTTCCAATTACGGGGAAAATAGATTTTTATTGAATTGTGACCGAACCCATAGGGCTGCCTACGTATCCCCTCTTAAACGGGAATCAGGTCAGGCGTAGTTCAATTTACATCATTTGAGAAAACATGAAGGTTACAAATAGTAGCGCTTGACTGCATCTGAATTGATTGGTCTTGGCCAAACTTCTCCATCCATTTCTGCAAGTATGAGTGCTCCTCCTGTCAGCACTCTGTGAACCATGTACGGGCCTTGCCAGTTGGGAGAGAAATTCCCCTTGGCTTCATCTTGATGTGGAAATATTTTCTTTAACACCAGCTGCCCTGGTGTGAATCGTCTTGGCTTGAATTTCTTGTTGAAGGCCCTGGCCATTCTGTTTTGATATAGCTGACCATGACAAACTACATTCATTCTCTTTCCGTCTATGAGGGCTAGCTGTTCATAACGGCTTCTTATCCACTCTGCGTCGTTGAGCTCAGCTTCCTGTATAATTCTCAGAGATGGGATCTCCACTTCGGCAGGAATTACAGCGCCTGTATCGTAGACTAGCATATAAGGAGTTGCCCCGGTTGATGTGCAGACTGTGGTGCGATACTCCAGTAGGCAAATGATAACTTCTCGTGCCACTGTTTGTGCCTTTCTATTATCTTCCTTAGTATTTTCTTGATATTCTTGTTGACGGCCTCAACGACTCCATTCATCGGAGGTCTGTAAGCTGTGGAATTCTTGTGTTTGATCTTGAAGGTTTCACACATGAATTTCATCAAGTCAGTGTTGAGATTAGAACCTTTATCGGTGATGATTGACTCTGGAACTTCGAATCAACAAATAATGCGGTCACAGACGAAATCAGCCATAACTTTCTTGGTAACTGCTTTGTAGGAGGCTGCTTCAACGCATTTAGTAAAGTAATCAATGGCGACCAGAATAAACCTGTGTCCGTTAGAGGCGGCATGCTTGATTGGTCCAATGATGTCCATGCCGCAGGCGGCGAACGACCAAGGTGAACTTGTGGCATTGAGCTCACTGGGAGGTACCTTTATCATATCTCCATGTATCTGACAACGGTGGCATTTCCGGCATACTGGATGCAGTCTGTTTCCATAGTCATCCAAAAGTAACCAGCTCGGAGTATCTTCTTTGCTAAAACAAAACCATTCATATGTGGGCCACAGGTACTGGCATGAACTTCCTTCAATAATCTCGATGCTTCTTCTGTGTCGACGTACCTTAGCAAACCCAAATCAGGAGTCCTCCTATACAGGATTCCTCCGTTGTGAAATAAGTTGTTAGACAACCTTCGAAGCGTGCGTTTCTGAATGGCATTTGCAAGCTCCGGGTATTCTCCTTTTGCCAAGTATTTCTTGATATCATAGAACCAAGGATTTCCGTCTGCTTCTTCTTTGACATGGGCACAGTAAGCTTGCTGATTGTGGATTTTCACCGGAATAGGATCAATGAAGTTCTTGTCTGAATGCTGAATCATAGATGACAAAGTAGCCAAAGCATCGGCGAACTCGTTCTGGATTCTGGGGACATGCCGGAACTCTACCTTTGTGAACCTCTTTCTCAACTCCTGAACGTGATGAAAATAGGGTAATATCTTGGAATTCTTGGTTGCCTATTCTCCTTGTACCTGATGTACCAACAAGTTTGAGTCACCAATCACTAACAGCTCCTGGACGTTCATGTCAATGGCCATGTTGAGCCTCAAGATGCAGGCTTCATATTTGGCCATATTGTTGGTGCAAGGGAACCTAAGTTTGGTGGATACTGGATAATGCTGACCGGTCTCTGATACTAGTATTGGTCCAATACCGACTCTTTTGAAGTTTGCTGCTCCATCAAAGAACATCCTCCAACCGTAGTAGGATTCTGCAATGTCTTCTCCTATGAATTATACCTCTTCATCAGGAAAATATGTTTTCAGGGGTTCGTATTCTCCGTCTATGGGATTCTCAGCAAGATGGTCTGCCAGAGCTTGTCCTTTTAACTGCCTTCTGAGTCATGTAAACAATGTCGAATTCACTCAGCAGGATCTGCCACTTGGCTAGCTTGCAAGTGGGCACGGGCTTCTGAAAGATATACTTCAATGGGTCCATTCTTGATATGAGATATGTTGTGTAGGCACAGAATTAGTGTCTCAGCTTCTATGCGACCCAGGTCAAAGCACAACAAGTGCGTTCCAATAAAGAATACCGGGCCTCATACGGAGTGAACTTCTTTTTGAGGTAATAAATAGCTTGTTCTTTCCTTCCCGTTTCATCATGTTGCCCAAGAACGCAACAGAAAGCTCCATCTAGCACTGCAAGGTAGAGTAACAGAGGTCTACCTGGCTCAGGTGGTACCAGAACCGGCGGTGTTGAGTGGTACTCCTTGATTCTGTTGAAAGCCCTTTGATAATCCTCAGTCCACTTAGTCGCGGTGTCCTTCTTAAGCATCTTGAAGATTGGCTCACAGATGACTGTAGACTATGCTATAAATCAACTGATGTAATTAAGCCTCCCCAAGAATCTCATCACATCTTTCTTGTTCCTTGGTGGTGGCAACTCTTGAATGGCTTTGACCTTTGACGGATCCAACTCTATTCCCCGGTGGCTTACAATAAATCCCAGCAACTTCCCCGCAGGAACCCCGAATGCACACTTCGCGGGGTTCAGTTTCAAATTGTATTTTCGTAACCGATTGAAGAATTTCCCCAAATTCTCCATGTGATTAGCAACTTACTTTGATTTGATAATGACGTCATCTACATACACCTCGATCTCTTTGTGAATCATGTCATGGAATATGGTGGTCATGGCCCTCATGTAAGTGGCCCCTGCATTCTTTAGACCAAATGGCATCATCTTTTTAACAATACACTCCCCACGGCATAATGAACGCCATTTTCTCAACATCTTCCTCATCCATCCAAATCTGGTGATAACCAGCGAAGCAATCCACAAAGGACTGCAATTCATGCTTGGCGCAGTTGTCAATCAGAATGTGTATGTTTGGCAAGGGGAAGTCATCTTTTGGACTGGCCCGGTTGAGATCCCGATAGTCGACCCAGACTTTGACCTTCCCGTCCGTCTTCGGTATTGGTACAATGTTAGCTAACCATGTCGGATACTCCACTACCCGGAGGACTTTGGCGTTGATCTTCTTGGTAACCTCTTCTTTGATTTTCAAACTCATGTCGGGTTTGAACTTTCTGAGCTTTTGTTTCACTGGTGGACACGTTGGATTGGTTAGCAGTTTGTGAGCCACAATAGACGTACTTAGACCGGTCATGTCTTCATACGACCATGCAAACACATCCTCATACTCTCTTAGAAACTCTGTGTATTCTTTCTTCTCTGATTGTGAGAAATGAATGCTGATACGAGTTTCCTTGACGTTTTCTGAATCTCCCAGGTTGATAACTTCGGTCTCATCCAGGTTGGACTTAAGTCTATTCTCAAAGCTCTCAACTTCCTTGACAATATCATCAGGTATGTCGTCTTTATCTGAATCAATTTCCGTTTGCTGCGTTGTCTCATTGTATGTCATAGTCATCAGTTCATCAAGACAAGTAATAGTGATGAGGGAAAAAATAGCAATAAATATCATATTTCATAAGAGAAATTTAGAAGATGCCTTTGATAGATTGAATGACTATTTCAAACATTGAAGATCTTTATTGCAGAATTTTAAAAAACAAATGCAGGAAAATCATTTAGTAAATAAAACAGTAAATAATGCTTGTTTTAGCCTTGCTACCCCGAGGCTCGTCGGGCTTTAGTTGTCTTGATAGACCAATTCTAGAGATATGCCCTCTTAATCACAGCCTGTATGGAAGGGCCTTCCTCCCCTCCCTCTCGTGGACAACACAACAATCCATATCATCATTCTGTAGAAACAAGCTCCTCATTGCTACAAGTGCTTCTTCTTCTTCTTCATCTAAACCGTAGACAGCGTCGGCTTGCTTGAAAGTCTGCTCAAGATGGGGTATCAGCTGTTCCAAAGGTTAATAGGGGCTTCACCAAGGTGGCGTCCAGTCGTTGAATTCCTGCTAGGTGTACTCATACCCCAGACCGAAAGTGGTATCATGCTCCTTGAGCTTTATAGGCTTCGTGATCCCTTGGAGGTTTTTACCGAGCCCTTTTCCTGGCTCATATCCTCCTCAGTTCAAGATGCTCTTGATCTTGTTATCCCACTATTTTTCCTTGTTGATGGAATTGACCCGTTCAATATGGTGGTAAGTTCCTCCGCCTATCTTCTTTTTCCCGTTAATCATCTAAATAGTCTGACAACCATAAATGGCGTTGCTACCGTCACCATGAATAATCACCTCTTGGTGGTTCCATTCGAATTTTACCGCCTGATGTAGTGTTGATGCCACGACCCCAGCAGCATGAATCCAGGGTCGTCCCAACAACAGATTTTAGGATGCCGGAACATCCATCACCTGGAAATTCACTTCGAACCAAGTCGGTCCCATCTGTAGACATAGACTGATCTCCCCCATTGTGGACCTCTGAGAACCGTCGAAAGACTTCACATTGATCACCCCATCCTTTATCTCATGTAGCCCTCTGCCCAATTTCTTGAGTGTTATCAGCGGACAGATGTTAAGACTGGAACCTCCGTCGATCAAGATTCTTGTGATGAAATGATCCTTGCACAACACGGTGATGTGCAGTGCTTTGTTGTGCCCCAATCTTTCAGGTGGTAGCTCATCCTCATGAAAAGTGATTTTATGACTCTCTAGTACCTGGCCTACCATATTGGCCATTTCTCCACTAGTGATGTTGTTCGGCACATATGCTTCGTTCAACACTTTCAACAAAGCACTTCTGTGTGTTTCGGAATTCTGCAGCAGAGAGAGGATGGATATCTGTGGCGGTGTATTATTCACCTGGTCGATGGCTGAATACTCCTTCGCCTGTATCTTTCTCCAAAGGTCATCGGGACCTGTCTCAATGAGGGAAGGCCGGTTGGCGGCCTGCTTGCTCGACTCGGCCAGATGCTCGGGGGTGTGGACCCCAGTTCTCGTCATACCCTGTGTTGCGACAACTTTCTCAGACCTGGCCTTGCTTTTCATTCTTGCCTCGGCTGTGTAGTTCCAAGGAATAACATTTGAATAGAAGGGTGGCGTGGTTGACATTGCCACCGGAGTTGGTGCAGCCATCTTTATTTCAAACGGAATATGTGTTCGGGGTGGAAAGTTTGTGACCTCGAACGAAGCTGGTGTATTTGCTGGAGATACAAACTCAACTTCAATCGGCACTGGCGACTTTGCCGGTGGCGCTGCTTCAAATTCGAATGAAATAGACATATTTACCTCAGAGGCCTCAGATAGCTGAATCTGGACTATGATTGGTTTGCGAGTGACTGTGGATTTCTTTGGGTCATCGCCTTCTGCGATAAACCTGATTGACCCCTCAGGGTCTCAATCATCTTCTATTTCAATCATATGGACACCTCTACCCTTATGGTCTGGCAGAGGATTGTCGCGAATGTTTGGAGCGCGGTCTTTTGCCACAATAATCTTGTTGTCAATGAGATCCTGTATTTTGTCATTTAGAGAGCGGCATTCCTCGATGGTGTTCCCTTTCATGCCGGAATGGTATGCACAGGATTTGTTTGGGTTAACCCACTGAGAGGGATTCTCAGGGGTGGCAGCAGGAATAGGTGTGACATAACCAGCGGCTTTGAGTTTTTCATATAGCTGGTCAATGGGTTCGACTATGGCGGTATATTATTTTGGAGGACGACGATCAAAATTGGGACGAGGTCTAGGGAAGTTTTGGCGTGCAGGAGGGGATTGGTAATGAGATGGCTGGGAATTATAAGTGTGGTAGACAGGGGCAGGTTGTGGATATATGGGCGAAGCAGGTTGATATGTGGGTGGTGGAGCTTGGTAATTTGGTGGTGGAGTTTGGTAATTTGGTGGTGGAGCTTGGTAATTTGGTGAGGGATGATATGTGATCGGAGGCGTCAGATAGGTTTGGTACTTGAGTGGGGACTTGGTTCTTTGTGCAACCATTACGGCTCCCACATATCTCTTTTTAGACACACCACCGGACTGTAGAGCCTTGTTAGTGGCTTGAAAGGCTTCAAAATTTGTGACCATACCTCTTTTGATACCTTCTTCAATCCGCTCTCCCAATTTGATGATGACAGAAAACTTGTGGCCCTCAACCATCATTAACCGTTCATAGTACTACGGGTCCTGAGCTCGGACAAAGAACTTGTTCATCTGTTCTTCTTCTAGAGCAGGTCTGACTTTGGCGGCTTTAGACTTCTAGCGAGTAGCATACTCGCAAAAGGTTTCTGTAGGCTTCTTCTTCAAATTCTAAATGTAGAACACATATGGTGCGTTCTCTGTGTTGAACCTAAACTTGTCCATGAAATCAGACGCCATGCTTGCCCAGTTTCACCATTTCTTGGGGTCTTGGCCGATGTACCAAGATAGTGCATCTCCTTTCAAGCTCCTCATGAACAGCTTCATGCGGATTCTTTCATCCTTTCCCACGCCGACCAATTTATCCCAATAGGTCCTCAGATGGACTCTCGGATCTCCACTACCGTCAAACATTTTGAACTTTGGAGGTTTGTACCCCTCGGGAAGTTCGACATCAGGTTGGATACAAAGGTCTTCATAGTTCGACCCTTCGATCCCTTTGGTCCCTTCAACACTCTGAACTCGGCTGGTCAGTTTCTTAAGCTCTTCAGCCAGGTTCCTGATAAGTAAATTCTTTTCGTCTGACTCGGACGCCTGTGGGATAGGCGGAGTGGAATGGGTCATGGTTTCCACATAGATGGTATTGTTATAGGCGTGGAAATGGTCTTTTGTGGTATTTTGAGGTTCTGGGATGAGCAGTGGGGTGTTATTTGTGGTGTGGCAAGCATTGTACTGTGTCGGGAGGGTTTGGTTCTTTGGGGGAGTTGTGTGATGGTTTTTCTGTCTTGGGATATTTCGTGGAGGTGTGGGGTTTTGAGCATTTGGAAGGTTGACGTCAGGGACGTTGAGGGAAAATGATAAGCTGGCCAGATTCCGGACTTGATCTAGTTCTTCCTGAAACTTCAGCAATTTTTGTTCAAGTTGCGACATGTTCTCATGCAGGACCTGAATACCTCGGCCATCAGTGGCCTCTACCCGTTCAATCACATTCTCCTTTCTGATGCCGCTGGACTCTTCCATCTTATTTTTGCCTTTGTTTTTGTCCTTAGGAGGACTAGGGGGAGGAGTAGGTGGAGGGCCCTTGGATCTGGTGCGATAGGCTGATGATGCCAGGATGTGCGAGCTAACCTTTGGGGATGGGAGTAAGAAAAAATAGAAACAAAAGGTAAACAAGTCAGTGAGGATTATGAAAAGAGCATTGCAGTATTTAAACACATAATGCGAAAATGAAAGCGTGTCTTAAGTTGGGGGACCTCTTTGTGCCCGAGGTAGGCCTAGCGACAAATTGATTTGGAGAACTTAAAATGCTAAATGCCTCATTTTATTGATAAGAGAAATAGACGAATCCTAAAACGACAGACGAAAAATAAAAATCACTAATGGCCATTGGCCTTATTACATTGTTTGGAAAATAATGACATTCCTATCTACTTGGTCCCAGAAGGACCTTCCCCAGATTCGACTTTCTTTCTTTCTTCTAACAACCTTCCCAGCTCGCGAAGTCCCAACAACAGGTAAGTTACCCAAGTGTTTCCTCATGATAGCTTTGTCGCTAGAGTGTAAATCCTCCAACCAACTCAGTAATTTTGGGTGGATGTTGGAGACGACGTCGAATCTGGGGACTTCGTGCCTCATTTTTTTCTGCAAAACAAATAGGTTAGGACCTTACCCCCACCGGACTCGACTATTTAATGTCAATAATTAGCAGGAAGCATTTAGTTCTCCAAATAAATGCACAGAACGTGAGGGCGTCTGTTTGGGTTCAGGGAAACCCGGTGGACTTTTGGATAAGGCTATCTTAAAAGCTATCGTGAGGACAACACTTTAGCTTTGACTAGGTTTGACCATGATGCATGCAACAGTTAGACAAAGTAAGGTTTCTATGTGGTTTTAGACTAGTAGCTTTGAGCAGACAACTCAAAGGGGAAAGGCACGGAACCGTCGACTGCACCGATGATCAACCGAATTTACCGCTAATAAGCCTTTCCGAATTTAGGGGGTGATAATATAGGAAGGGCGCAACCACTCATCAAGCGTTGCTGTAGTATTTTGTTTGGCACGAGTGAAGTATGAATGTTGAGCATAACTTATGCAATAAGTATTTAAAACAAGTTGTCACGTATTTGCACGTTAAAGAAAGTGGTAAAAACAATAATAACGATTAAAGCAGTTACAAAAAGGAAACAAAGAGACATGTCAGTTACGTTTTGAAAAAATAAATACTCAAAGTAAACAATTAATCGCATGCAAAGGGAATAGGAAAGGGCGCAAGTATTTAAAAAATAAAGGCATAGATTCACGAAACAATTTGAAATGGTAAAAGCCTATAATCCCCAGCAAAGTCGCCATACTGTCGCGCCCCTCTTTCTTTCCTCGCAGAGATCGGGTTCAGGACATTTTTGGGACAAACTCCTTTGGAAGGAAGAAGTTAAAGGAAGATTCGCCACCTAACGATTTTTACAGTGCGTTAGGGAACTTTGAGTAGTTAACTCATGAACTAGTTTGCATTACCAGAGATTGGGTAAGGGCTTGAAGTTATCCTAAGGGGAAGGTGTTAGTTACCCCTCAGGATCCACAACTATGGGTCCCGGCCATTGGTTTCGTGAATTCAGATAATAAGCAAATAACAAGCAAGGCTCACATAAGAGGGGATTTCAAACAAGTATTGGAGTTTTATTGAAAGTTTAAAAGAAATTAGAAGTAAACATTTGAGAAAATATCCTAGGTTTAAAGTAATACGGATCACATCAATGCAATACCCGGTAATCACTTCTCGAAGAGGGGTTACATGTGGTATTAGCGCACCGGTCATCATATCCATATTCTACCCTTCCCACCCCGTGAAGATAATTAAAGCGTATGGTGGTCACGAATTCTATTGCGTGCTATTACCCGTCCCATCTTATCAGTCTTGGAGGAAGTTAGGACTACTATCCTAAAGGGTAGGTCATAGGCAGAACCCCTAGGTTTAAAGGAAAAATTCTAAGCGACAAATAAAACATTTAGGACTGCAAGTATAGGTGACACACATGAGAAGATATGAGGCTCATGAATCCCTCCACAAATTAATACACATAACTAGCACGACTCAAACACAAAGAGGTCTTTGAATTTCAGAACCTAAGGCAGGATGTCTAGGTGAGAATACAGTAATGGGGCAGTCTGATTACTGAGTTTCAGAAGAAATCTTTTTACCAGTTCTAGACTATGAATTCTGATATGTAATTAGCCAAACAATACAAACAGACAGTTTTCCCAGTTTTAATAGACTTAATGCCTAAGGCTTGCCTAGGCGGGTTTAACAAACTTCAGTTATCCTGTTTAGACTTAATCGTGGTAAAGGAGTGAGTATTTAAACTAATGTGAATGCAGTGTCGTACAAAACAGGATATTTAAATTCATATAGGGTGTAGAATGATGCAAACCTACGTATGCTTCTCTAAATGCACAAACATTTTCCGAAATCAGAATCTATTATTTTAGGGAGGAATTTACTTATTAACACATCTTTTGACTCGAAACAGGAAATACAAAAGCGTAGTTAAGTTGTTGAACCTAACAGATGATTTCTAATACAAATAACAGTATGTCCTTAACACACGAGTTTGGCATAGGTAATATGAGCATGCTGAGAATGAATTCCTAGGGTAACATGATCTCTAATGCAAATATTGACAATTAATGTTTTTAACTTAAAACAGGATTTCTAGACATGGTGATCGTAAAGATGCAGAGACAGTAACATTGTAACAACCATTTTATAGTTATTTAACTACGAACAAGATTTCGAAGTGAGGCATGAGTATGGCAAAGATGCTTAGATAAACGGGCCTAAAACATGATCTCTAATGCATGCATGGCAAGTATTTCTAAGCATGGTAGCTATTGCACACATATATAAAATAAATCCTATAGCATGGTTTCTATCCATAATTATACTAAGCATGCAAAACCCCGCCCATAACCATTTTTTACAATTAGTTATTACAGACCAGCCTTGCACGGATTACACAAAAATAAAAAAAAGAAGTTACTATAGAGAGCCTAACAGTAGGCCAAAGTCCTCAAATCAGACAATGCCATATGCTATGACCTTTTGTAACCCAGGTGTGTCAGAGTTTCTAAGGATCTCAGAAGACCCTAGGCAATGCTCACACCCAAGTACGCTAGCCAGGAATGAGTAAGTGCAGTGTGGAATGCCAACCTTGTGCGTCAGAGTTCAATGGGTACTCAAATGGTCCCCAAGGAAGTGCTTACACGAAAGGGGTTGAACTTAGAACTAAGAGTAGTGAGATGTGCCTATAGTTTAGAAAAGAGTTGAGTTTGAAAAGTAGCTTTTGGAAATAACTGTTTTGAAAAATAGCTTCAGAGAACAACACGAGAGTTTGCTTTATGAAAATTGGTTTTGCAGAGGAAAGAAACAGGACAATCAGCAACCCAGAACATACATGGTTTAGGAAGCAAACAAAAGCAGGGATAGGGGGACAAATAAGTCACACAGTAGAAGCAGACTTGCACACAAATAGTCCTTAGGCTAGTGCTATATGGTTTAAACAATCACAGCCTAGTTATCACAGAATGTTCATGCCAGGAATCTAATAACATCAGATTGGGGGGTGTCAAATAGAGTCACATATTAGGTCCAAGATTAGGATTTACATAATTACTAAGTATTAGGGGGTACATGCTCATAGTGTTGGGAGTCAGGCAGATTCACGATGGAAACATATAAGGGAAAGCAGTATACATGTTAGATTAAAGGGAAAGGGGAATAACATAGGCAAATAAACGTGAGAAACATGTTGAGTTGGATGCTATAAACGTAAACTAGAAACATACCAATTTTTAATGAAAGAATGAATGCAGAATGAAGAGCAGAAATGCGAAGGACATGTTACGGCCCGCAATATTACGTCAATATTACGCCTTGCAGTACTACATTACGATGATGTTGCGTTTCGCAGTATTAAATTACGATGATGTTGTTAACTGTAGTATTGTACATTGAATTTTTCGTAAGGTAATTGACATCAGTCAAAGGAAAAGATTATTCGGAGATTACAAGGATTATGCTATTTTAAACAAGTGATGAGTAAATTCGTGTAGGTGAGAGGGGAAACAAGTCAAAGAAAATAAATTTTCGTCAAAGTTTAACATGTTGGGATAAAATTCGGGCCGAGCGTTAATACCCGACATTTATGGACTAGTACCATACAAGGTACCATATGAACATGATAGTAGGATGTATACAGTGTATAAAAAATAAGTAGAATTTTAAGTAATTTAAGACAATTCTTAATTATGCGGGTAATTGGTTAATTACCGAGTAACGTGACATTACCTAATTACCTAATAAGTGGATAAATATTAAACTTTGCCACCCCACTCCCAAGTGGCAGCAACAAGCCCTTCCTAAAGCTATGACTCTTACTCATTCTTTATTAGGTGGCTATCTAAAGCAGTGAGAAATTAACGTGTAAGACATTAACTTGTAAATACATTCTTGGTTTCATTTATACAAGTTTGGTTTCACTTGGATATGCCTAAATTACATGTTGTATAGATAGAGAGATAAAGCACTATATCCATATTTTCACCTTCTGAGTGTACTAATTTCACATCATTAGCCTTAGTTTCCAGCAGCCACGTTTGAACATGTTTTCTTTCCAAGAAAGAGAATGTATATTTATTTCTTTTGTTAAAGAAAAGTGAGAGATCATATACCTTTATTTACAATTCAAAGCATTTAAAAAACAGATGCTAATCCAACAAGATTACAACAAAAATTTCTTGCGACTCAATTCCAGCGAGAATTATTAGCACCTTAACACCGTAAAATTTTGTGGTTCTAAAGGAGTACGGTGCAATCTTTTCCAAGGATATCATACCGATTTTTTCCCTACTCCAGGTATGTTAAGGCTATCCCTCCTTTATTTTGGCATGATCCATGAGATACGAACGAAACGTGCAAATGCACAAATTCCATAAATGACTCTATTCATAGAAGTATTAGAGATATCTATGTTCTAGAATTTCCATGTGTCATAATATTATCATCTGTTCATGGGTCTCAGAAAAATATGAAAGTTGAAAAGAGTTTACTTTATATATTACTCAAAGGAAAAATGGCCTTATGAAGCTCCGAAAGATTTTATTAACGTACTTTTCATGCATTGCATTCATGTGCATTGACCCGTGTAGAATTATGCTTGAATCGGCAGTGGAAAATAGGCTATCAGATTCGGAATGGAATTCCGGAAGTTGGAGCAGGTTCGTAATGTCATTTTGGATATATCTGCAAAATTTCAGGTCAATCGGAGGTGTTTTGGTTGGTTTCGGCGTAGTTGGCGAAATTTGGAAGTTTCAAAGTTCATAGGCTTGAATTCGTTGTGATTTTTGTGTTTTCGTGTTGTTTTTGGTGTTTCAAAGGCTCGAATAAGTTGGAATAATGCTATAGGGTGTGTTGGTATGTTTGGTTGGGGCCCCGAGGGGCTCGGGATTGATTTCGGATGGTTGGCGGGGTTTTTGAACTTGGAAATTTGCAGAAATAGCTGCTAGTATGATTTTCTGGAGTTGGCTGCACCTGCGGGTGGTTAGCCGCAGGTGCGTTTCGCGGGTGCGATGGGCTGTTCGCAGGTGCGAAAAAGTCTAGGCAGGGGATTTTTCTGCAGGTGCGATGTTTGGGCCGCACCTGCGAGTTTTTGTTCGTTAAGTGGGATTCTGCAGGTGCGCACTTGGGACCATAGGTGCGGGTCCGCAGGTGCAGAAATGCTAGCAAAAATAGTATATAAAGGGCCTCCACGAAAATTCTCTTATTTTCACCATTTTTGCATGCGGGAGGAGTTCTTTGAAGGCAATTTGGAGAAGGAAACTCGAGATTCTTCAGTAAAGGTAAGTTCTTTGGTTACTAACATCGTTCCTATGCTATTTTTTTCGGATTAGGCTTGAAAATTTAAGGATTTAAGTAGGAAAAAGTTGGGAGGAAGGGGGTGGAGAATTGGAATTTCTTTTGGGGTTTTGGGTAGGCAATTGTATTTCGATTGTGATGATTTTGGTATGAGTAGAATCGTGGGAGGACGAGGTTTCTAGTGATGTTAAAATTTTCGAATTCTAAGACGTGGGCCCGGGGCTCGAGTTTGGACGAATTTCAAAATTCTTGTCTAATTTGGTAGTTTTCGATTGGGTTGAGTTCCTTTGATATATATTGATGATGTTAAACTGGTTTTGGCTAGATTCGGAGCAATCGAGAGCCAATTTGAGGGGCAAGAGCATTGCGGACTAGTGTTGTGGCCCGGTAGAGGTAAGTAATGGTTATAAATCCTGTCCTGAGGGTATGAAACCCCAGACTTTACATCCCTTCACGGATTTGGAGTGACGCACACACTGGATGACGAGTGTGGGGCGTGCACGAGCTGAAAATTTGGAAATATGTTCCCGTTTAGGCAATATTGAGTTGCGAAACGGCTTTTTAAGCATATGTTTTACAGTATTACTATGATTTGATATATTTGGGGTGTAAGCCATGGTTGGGGCATAATGCCGATCTGTTTTAACCCCTTGGGGGCTATCTTACTGATATTCTCACTACTTTGAAACTATGAGTTTACACTCAGTCTTTCTTGTGAAATTGTTGACACTCATATTTGATGATATTACTATTTCCTGAAATTAAATACTATTTTGGGTCGAGAACCTCGTTTATTTATGGCCCGAGTGGCATGTGAGAGTGTCTGACTGAGTTAGGCCGAGGGCCAATATTGTGAGGATGTTATGATATTAGAGAGGCTGAGTGCCTGGGAGTGATTGTTGCCATGATTTGGCTTGTTTATAGCGCTTGGGATGTAGGAGCCCCTCCGGAGTCTGTACATACCCCCAGTGAGCGCAGGTACCTACAGAGTGCCGAGTGCCGAGTGCCGAGTGACGAGTGATTGGGAGGCATGAGTTACTGTGAGGTGCTGAGTGACTGTGAGGTGCTGAGGTACTGATTATGAGTGACTGTGAGGCATGCCCGAGGGGCTGATTATGATATATGTTTTGCCCGAGGGGCCTCTATGTGATTCATTTCATTTTATCACTAAACCTTTCGGTTGAAGTTGTTGAAAAATATACATTCTTCAAAGGATTTTTCTGAAGTTGGTCTTAAGGCATGACGATTTCATACATCTAGGTTATACCATTGGAAAGTAAGGCTGTGTATATTGTGATCTGATGGCATTGATTTTATGTGTTTCCTTGACATTTAGACTTGATTTATTTTCATTACTACTGAGTTAACGTACTCACATTACTCCCTGCATCTCTTTGTGCAGATTCAGGTGCAGATATCGAGCATTAGCCATCTTTTTTCCGCGCGGAGCCAGAATTGCGGGACATAGAGATGGCTGTTCAGCGTCCGCAACATCTCTATTTTTCCCTTCTTGTTGTATCTAGCTTTCATTTGGATGTTATGTATTATGATAGTATATTTTGTCTTATTCTTCTAGATGCTCATGACTTGTTGGCTCCGGGTTTTGGGGTTGGTGGCACTGTTTATTGGCCTACTTTATTTAGTAAACATTGTATATTTATGAAATGCTTGGATTTTAGGATTGGGATTTTGAAAGAAATTGTGAACATATGGTTATTAGCTAGACTAGTTCCACAATAGGCGCCATCACGACCGGTTTAGGATTTGGGGTCATGACAATTTGGTATCAGAGCCATAGGTTACATAGGACTCAACGGTCAGGAGCAGGTTTAGTAGAGTCTTGCGGATCGGTACAGAGATGTCTGTACTTATCATCGAGAGGCTGCCGAACTTTTAGGAAACATTTCTATCTTTCTTGAAATCTTTCGTGCTGATCTATTAATTCTTGAAATCTGAACTTATGTTGTTTCATTCTCTCACAGATGGTGACGACACGCCATACCGATCAGAGTGACCAGTCAGCGGCTAGGCCAGCGAGAGGTCGAGGCCGCGGTCGAGGCCGTGGTAGAGGTAGGGGGCCAGCCCGCACAGCAACCGGGGAAGTACCACAGGATTCCCCCTATCGATCATGATCAGGTTCCCGCCGATGGTGTCCCAGCGGAACAGGCTCAGGCACCAGCAGTGCCTATGGTTATTCCGGGTCTTCAGGAGGTTCCAGAGGCTACTACGTACCGCGGGTATTTTGGAGACCAGTGGGGTCTCATCTGCTACATTTCAGTTTGCAGGTGCTGCCTTTACCCGGTGGGAGTCGTTCGAGAGACGTAGACCGGTTGGTTCAGCACCTCTTACCTGGCAGCAGTTCTCCATGATCTTTTTGGAGAAGTATGTTCCTCAGTCCCACAGAGAGGAGAAGCACAGACAGTTTGAGCAACTGCACCATGGAGAGTTATCAGTTACTCAGTACGAGATGAGGTTCTTCGAGTTGGCTAGATATGCTTATGATATTGTCCCTACTGATAGGGAGAGGGTGCTAAAGTTTGTGGATGGTCTTTCTTATCAGCTTCGATTTCTTATGACTCGGGAGAGAGTATCGGGTGCTTCATTCGAGCAGGTTGTTGACATAACTTGAGATATCGAGTCTCTTCGCCGCCAGGAGCGGGAGGAGAGGGAGGCCAAGAGGCCTCGTAGTTCGGGAAGTTCTAGTGGTTCTCCCTTCAGGGGAAAATTTGAGTAGGGTAGGGGCCGTTCATTCAGGCCTCCTCAGTCAGGCCGCCTAGCATATAATGGTGCATCTTCGGGGCAGGGTCCCCGTGGTTCCTAGTCAGGCCGCACTTCATTTGGTGCCCTCCTAGCTCATAGTGCAACTCGAGCATCCCCAGTTCAGGGGTCTTCTATGCATGAGTCTTCCAGTGGCCGTACAGGTGCTAGGGGTTTCTATCAGTCCCCGCCTCCAGCTCCAGGGAGTTTTTTGAGTGTGGAGAGTTCGGGCACGTGTGGAGGTAGTGTCCCCACCGTTCCGGTGGATTTTCTCAACAGAGGGGCCAACCCTCGACTTCGGCTCCAGTCACTTCCCTACCTGCCCAGGCAGCCAGGGGTGGTGGTCAGCCAGCCAGAGGCCTCTCTAGAGGGGGAGGTCGAGCATGGGGAGGTCAGGCTCGCATGTATGCATTTCTAGCTAGGCCGTATGCTATGGCCTCAGATGCCGTGATCGCAGGTATTGTTTCAGTCTGTCGCCGTGATGTCTTGGCTTTATTTGACCTTGGTTCTACATATTCCTATGTTTCTTCATATTTTGCCGGTTTTCTGGATGTGCCCCGTGAGTCTCTAGTCACCTCTGTTCATGTGTCAACTCTGGTGGGCGATACTGTTATTATGGACCGCGTGTATCGGTCATGCATGATATTTATTGGGGGTGGGGAGACTCGAGTGGACCTACTGTGACTCAGCATGGTCTATTTTGACGTGATATTGGGCATGGACTGGTTATCTCCGTGCCATGCTGTTCTTGATTGTCACGCTAAGACCGTGACCTTATCTATGCCGAGGTGTCAGAGGGTTGAGTGGAGAGGTTCTTCCGAGTATATGCCTAGTAGTGTGATTTCTTACCTGAAGGCTCAGCGCATGGTTAAGAAAGGGTGTTTATCTTATTTGGCCTTTGTGAGGGATGTCGGTGGTGAGACTCCCACTATTGATTTAGTTTTGGTGGTCTGTGACTTTCCGGATGCGTTTCCTGCAAACCTGCCAGGCATGCCACCTGACAGGGATATTGATTTTGGTATTGACTTGGTGTCAGGAACTCAGCCCATTTCTATTCCTCCTTATCGTATGGCACCAACGGAGTTAAAGGAATTGAAGGAGCAACTTCAGGAACCCCTGGATAAGGGGTTCATTCGGCCTAGTGTGTCACCTTGGGGTGCACCAGTGTTGTTCGTAAAGAAGAAGGATGGGTCCATGCGTATGTATATTGACTATCGGCAGTTGCACAGGGTTATGGTGAAGAACCGGTATCCCTTGCCCCGCATTGATGATTTGTTTGACCAGATTCAGGGAGCCAGAGTGTTTTCCAAGATTGATTTAAGATCTGGGTATCATCAGTTCAGGATTCGGGATTGTGACATTCCGAAGACTACTTTCAGGACCAGATATGGTCATTATGAGTTCTTGGTTATGTCGTTTGGGCTGACCAATTCCCCAGCTGCGTTCATGCAATTAATGAACAACGTGTTTCATCCTTATCTTGATTCCTTCGTCATTGTGTTCGTTGATGACATCCTGGTTTATTCTCGTAGCCAGGAAGAGCATAATCAGCATTTGAGAGTTGTGTTACAGAGGTTGAGGGAGGAGAAGCTTTATGCGAAGTTCTCTAAGTGTGAGGTTTGGCTTGGTTCGGTAGATTTCTTAGGGCACGTGGTGTCTAGTGAGGGGATTCAGGTTGATCCAAAGAAGGTAGAGGCGGTGCAGAGTTGGCCCAGGCCATCCTCAGCTACAGAGATTAGGAGTTTCCTTGGTTTGGCGGGATATTACCGTCGCTTTGTGGAGGGATTCTCTTCTATTTCTTTGCCTTTGACCAGATTGATCCAGAAGGGTGCT
Source organism: Nicotiana knightiana (assembly GCA_005239525.1). NCBI lineage: Eukaryota > Viridiplantae > Streptophyta > Magnoliopsida > Solanales > Solanaceae > Nicotiana > Nicotiana knightiana. The sequence continues at coordinate 102,500 of ML439970.1, forward strand.
CCATTCAGATGGTCTGATGAGTGTGAGGAGAGATTCCAGAAGCTCAAGTCAGCATTGACTACAGCTCCAGTACTAGTTTTGCCTGCTGGTTGGGGTTCTTACACAGTTTATTGTGATGCTTCTAGAGTTGGCTTGGGAGCAGTATTGATGCAGGACTGTAGGGTGATTGCCTACGCGTCCAGACATTTGAAGGTACACGAGAAGAATTATCCAGTGCACGATCTTGAGTTAGCTGCCATTGTTCATGCCTTGAAGATTTGGCGGCATTATTTGTACGGAGTGCAGTGTGAGATTTTCATTGATCATCGCAGTTTGTAGTATCTACTGAGGCAGAAGGACTTGAATTTGCATTGGAGGAGATGGTTGGAGCTCCTCAAGGATTATGACCTCACTATCTTATATCACCCGGGGAAGGCCAATGTAGTGGCCGATGCCTTGAGTCGCAGAGTAGAGAGTTTGGGGAGTCTAGACTACCTTCCAGTAGTAGAGCGGCCATTAGCCCTTGATGTTCAGGCCTTAGCAGGTCAGTTGGTGAGATTGGATCTATCGGAGCCCCCGTAGGTGTTGGCTTGTGTGGCCTCCAGGTATTCTCTTTATGATCAGATTAGAGCACGCCAATATGATGATCCACATTTGCTTTTTCTTCAGGACAGGGTCTGTCGTGGTGATGCCATGGATGTGGTTATTGGTGATGATGGGTTCATGAGGATGCAAGGCCAGATTTGCGTGTCCAATGTAGATGGGCTTCGAGATTTGATTCTAGCAGAGGCTCATAGTTCGCGGTATTCCATCCATCCGGGTGCCGCCAAGATGTATCAGGACTTGAGGCAACATTATTGGTGGAAGAGGATTAAGAAGGATATCGTGGAGATTGTGGTTTGGTGTCTCAACTATCAGCAGGTCAAGTATGAGCACCAGAGACCTGGTGGATTGCTTCAGAGGTTTGATATTCCAGAGTGGAAGTGGGAGCGGATCACCACGGACTTCGTAGTTGGACTCCCACGGACTTCGTGGAGGTTTGATACTAAATGGGTTATTGTGGATTGGCTGACCAAGTCCGCGCACTTCATTCTTGTTGGTACTACTTATTCTTCGGAGAGGTTAGCTGAGATTTATATCAGGGAGATTGTCCGATTGAATGGGGTTCCAGTTTCTATCATTTCCGACAGAGGTACTCAGTTCACATCTCAGTTTTGGAGAGCCGTGCAGAGAGAGTTGGGTACTCAGGATGAGTTGAGCACAACGTTTCACCCTCAGACCGACGGGCAGTCGGAGCGTACCATTCAGATTTTACAGGATATGTTGCGTGCTTGTGTGATTGACTTTGGTGGTTCATGGGACCAGTTTATGCCACTAGTGGAGTTTGCATATAATAATAGCTATCAGTTGAGTATCCAGATGGATCCGTATGAGGCTTTATATGGTAGGAGGTGTAGGTCTCCGGTTGGTTGGTTCGAGTTGGGCGAGGCTAGGCTATTAGGCACAGACTTGGTTCAAGATGCATTGAGTAAGGCGAAGTTGATTCAGGAGCAGCTTCGCATGGCGCAGTCTAGGAAGAAGAGTTATGTCGACCGGAAGGTCCGAGATATGTCTTTCATGGTTGGGGATAAGGTGTTGCTGGAGGTGTCGCCCATGAAGGGTGTTATGTGATTCGGGAAGAGGGGGAAGCTGAGTCCCAGGTTCATTGAGCCATTTGAGGTGCTTCAGAGGGTTGGGGAGGTGGCTTATAGGCTTGCTATGCCTCCCAGTTTATCGAGTATTCATCCAATATTCCATGTTTCGATGCTCCGGAAGTATGTTGGTGACCCTTCCCATGTCTTGGACTTCAGCACAGTTCAGCTCGAGGGTGATATGTCGTATAAGGTGGAGCCAGTGGATATTTTGGGTCGGCAGGTTAGGAAGCTGAGATCTAAAGATATAGTTTCAGTGAAGGTTCAGTGGAGAGGGCAGCCGGTGAAGGATGCCACCTGGGAGACCGAGCGGGAGATGCGGGGCAGATATCCTCACTTATTCGAGACTCCAGGTATGTTTCTAGACCCGTTCGAGGACGAACGTTTGTTTAAGAGGAGGAGGATGTAATGACCCGGCCGGTCGTTCCATGAGATTTTACCCCGTTTCCCCCATTTCTGCATTTGTTATATATTGCTAGCATGTTTTTATTGTGTTGGCTCAGTTGGTTTGGGTCCGGTGTGATTATGGTGAGAATTGAGGCATTTAGTCTCTTAAAGAAGCCTAATAGTTGAGAAAGTTAACTGAGAGTTGACTTATTGGTAAACGACCTCGGAATGTAGATTTTATGGCTCGGATAACTTCATTAGGTGATTTGGGACTTATGAGTGTGTTCATAATATTTTTGTAATGTTCGGTGTAGAATTAGGCTTGAATTGGCGAAAGTTAGCTTTTGGCGATTTTCGGTCGGTAGTGGAAAATAGGCTATCAGGGTCGGAATGGAATTGCGGAAGTTAGAGCAGGTTTGTAATGTCATTTTGGATATGTCTGCAAAATTTTAGGTCAATCGGAGGTGTTTTGGTTGGTTTCGGCGTAGTTGGCGAAATTTGGAAGTTTCAAAGTTCGTAGGCTTGAATTCGATGTGATTTTGGTGTTTTCGAGTAGTTTTTGGTGTTTCGAAGGCTCGAATAAGTTGGAATAATGCAAAGGGGTGTGTTGGTATGTTTGGTTGGGGCCCCGAGGGGCTCGGGATTGATTTCAGATGGTTGGCGGGGTTTTTGAACTTGGAAATTTGCAGAAATATTTGCTGGTTGATTTTCTGGAGTTGGCCGTACCTGCGGGTAGTTAGCCGCAGGTGCGATGTTGCGGGTGCGATGGGAAGTGCGCAGGTGCGAAAAAGGCTAGGCAGGGGGTTTTTCCGCAGGTACGATGTTTGGACCGCACCTGCGAAGCCGCAGGTGCGAGTTTTTGTCCGTTAAGTGGGATTCCGCAGGTGCGCACCTGGGACCGCAGGTGCGGGTCCGCATGTGCGGCTATATGTCCGTAGGTGCGAGTTTTTGTCCGTTAAGTGGGATTCCGCAGGTGCGCACCTGGGACTGCAGGTGCGGGTCAGCATGTGCGGCTAAATGTTCGCAGGTGCGGAAATGCTGGCAGACACAGTATATAAAGGGCCTCCGTGAAAATTCTCTTATTTTCACCATTTTTGCATGCGGGAGGAGTTCTTTGAAGGCAATTTGGAGAAGGAAACTCGAGATTCTTCAGTAAAGGTAAGTTCTTTGGTTACTAACATCGTTCCTATGCTATTTTGTTCGGTTTAGGCTTGAAAATTTAAGGATTTACGTAGGAAAAGGTTGGGAAGAAGGGGGTGGAGAATTGGAATTTCTTTTGAGGTTTTGGGTAAGCAATTGTGATCCGATTGTGATGATTTTGGTATGAGTAGAATCATGGGAGGACGAGGTTTTTAGTGATGTTAAAATTTTTGAATTCCGAGACGTCGGCCCGGGGATCGGGTTTGGCCGAATTTCAAAATTATTGTATAATTTGGTAGTTTTCGATTGGGTTGAGTTCCTTTGATATATATTGATGATCTTAAACTGGTTTTGGCTAGATTCGGAGCAATGGGGAGCCAATTTGAGGGGCAAGAGCATTGCGGACTAGTGTTGTGGCCCGGTAGAGGTAAGTAATGGTTATAAATCCTGTCCTGAGGGTATGAAACCCCGGACTTTACATCCCTTCACGTATTTGGAGTGACGCACACACTGGATGACGAGTGTGGGGTGTGCACGAACTGAAAATTTTGAAATATGTTCCTTTTTAGGCAACTATTGAGTTGCGAAATGGCTTTTTAAGCATATATTTTACAGTATTACTATGATTTGATATATTTGGGCTGTAAGCCATGGTTGGGGCATAATGCCGATCTGTTTTAATCCCTTGGGGGCTATCTTACTGATATTCTCACTACTTTGAAACTATGATTTTACACTTAGTCTTTCTTGTGAAATTGTTGACACTCCTATTCGATGATATTACTATTTCTTGAAATGAAATACTATTTTGGGTCGAGAACCCTGTTTATTTATGGCGCGAGTTGCATGATGAGAGTGTCTGACTGAGTGAGGCCGAGGGCCAATATTGTGAGGATGTTATGATATGAGAGAGGCCGAGTGCCTGGGAGTGACTGGTTCCATGATTTGGCTTGTTTATAGCGCTTGGGTTGTAAGATCCCCTCCAGAGTCTGTACATACCCCCAGTGAGCGCAGGTACCGACAGAGTACCGAGTGCCGAGTGCCGAGTGATTGGGAGGCATGAGTGACTGTGAGGTGCTGAGGGACTGATTATGAGTGACCGCGAGGCATGCCCGAGGGGCTACTTATGATTTTACTACTTTCACTCTGAGCTTATGAAATATGTTTTGCCCGAGGGGACTCTATATTATTCATTTCATTTTATCACTAAACCTTTTGGTTGAAGTTGTTGAAAAATATACATTCTTCAAAGGATTTTTCTGAAGTTGGTCTTAAGGCATGACGATTTCATACATCTATGTTATACCATTGGAAAGTAAGGCTGTGTATATTGTGATATGATGGCATTGATTTTATGTCTTTCCTTGCCTCTTAGACTTGATTTATTTTCATTAATACTGAGTTAGCGTACTCACATTACTCCCTGCACCTCTGTGTGCAGATTCAGGTGCAGATATCGAGCATTAGCCATCTTTTTTCCGCGTGGAGCCGGAATTGCGGGATATAGAGATAGCTGTTCAGCGTCCGCAACATCTCTGTTTTTCCCTTCTTGTTGTATCTAGCTTTCATTTGGAGGTTATGTATTATGATAGTATATTTTGGCTTATTCTTCTAGATGCTCATGACTTGTTGGCTCCGAGTTTTGGGGTTGGTGGCACTGTTTATTAGCCTACTTTATTTAGTAAACATTGTATATTTATGAAATGCTTGGATTTTTGGATTGGGATTTTGAAAGAAATTTTGAACATGTGGTTATTGGCTAGCCTAGTTCCACGATGGGCGCCATCACGGCCGATTTAGGATTTGGGGTCGTGACAATATATGTATATGGGATATGGGAAAGGTTATGGCGTTATATACGCACCACCACCTGATCAGCTGGTATATGATGATGATGTTGCCCACAATGGCTGAAATATAATTCAAACCACATTATTTACGCGTATATATGTATGTATATTCAAACAACGTTATATAAGCATATATATATGTATGTATATATATGTATATGGGATATGGGAAAGGTTATGGCATTATATACGCACCACCACCTGATCAGCTGGTATACGATAATGGTTTTTCCCACAGTGGCCGATATGATATGATGGGATGCCCTCAGAGGCTGATGATGTTATGAAACATGTACCTATGCACGACATGACATTCATACGCATAACGCTAAAAGTAATTTATGATTTACAAAGTTATTCAGGCTTACAGGTTGAGTCATGTACTCTATATTTCTTCCATGTCTCTTATGTACTAATTTATGTGCCTTACATACTCGGTACATTATTCGTAGTGACGTCCCTTTTGCCTGGGGACGCTGCGTTTCATGCCTGCAGGTCCCGATAGACAGGTCGAGAGCCCTCCAAGTAGGCTATCAGCTCAGCGGAAGATGTTGGTGCGGTCCATTTGCTTTAGAGTCTCTTGTTTGGTTAGTATGATTTAGACGTGTATTGTTTGGTATGGCGGGACTCTATCCAGACCTTTACGACATTTATGTACTCTTAGAGGCTTGTAGACATATGTCGTGTACGTGAAAGATTGTACGGCCTTGTTGGCCTATGTTTTGAGTTTATAAATGATAATGTTGGCCTATTAGGCTCGTATGTCACGTTTATATGATGATGATGTAATAAGAAAGATATGTTACGTTGGTGCTCGGTTGAGTAAGGTACCGGGTTCCCGTCACGGCCCATCGGTTTGGGTCGTGACCAAAGTGGTATCAGAGCAGTTCTGTCCTAGGGAATCTACAAGTCGTGTCTAGTAGAGTCTTGTTTATGGGTGTGTCGTGCACCATACTTATAAGCAGGAGGCTACAGGGCATTTAGGATTGTCACTCTTTCTTCTTACTCTAGATCGTGTGGTAGAGCTCACTTATAAGAATTCAAATTCCGAAATTCTATTTTTATTCGTAATAAGACGATGACTACGTTCAGAAAGATGATCAATAAGAGATATAGCTGTGGAAGTGTTGAATTAGAGGAACTCGACTTTGTATCATGCGTATGATAAGTAAGTATGAGGTTTTCAGCAGATCATGTGCGTACTGAAAGGTGCAAGCCTCTTGATAAGGAGCCTTAAGGCAAGAATGCCTATCCACATCTATAGTGAAAGACAATGAGAGATTAAGAAGATAAATACAAGTTTCAACAAGTAAAAGAAGCAAGATGAAGAAGGGTACGAGGCGCCCAGTTAATGAAGGTTAATAGCGTTTATAATTGAGGCAGAGGAACATAAGCTTTTTGAGTTATATTCAACAATAACAGGGGTATGTACAATTGGTCACATCCATTTCAGTTATGCCCTGTAGGGGCTAACATGTGTAGATTAAGAAGAGGACGGGATATCACGATCCAGATAGGGTTAGAGTGACACAAAATAGTGAATGAATTGTTTTCTTTTGTTGGCATTTCCAAAGGGTATTACAAATGTGCATATAGATTTTCTTGTGAGACACCCAGATGGTGCACCCTAGAATATTACGATTAGATGTGAATACTAGCATTCAGAAGATAGGCACTGAAATCCTGGATGGGATAAATATTACCCTAAGTGTGGCTCTCATCCCTAGTAGAGCGACGATGTTGAGCAACCCAAAGAGCCATGGGATGGAGAAAAGGGAAGCTAAAGGCGAAAGAATGTCGTATTGAAGTTTTCACAAGAAAAAGGATATGCAGAAATATTAGCAGAGTAATGAGAAGAGAGATAAGGAAGTATTATGGATAAGGTGTGATACATGGATGAAAACGGTAGTGTTACAGAACCCATAGTCAAATGAAGTAAGAGACGAAAGGTGATGGGCCTTAAGACGATGAAAGAGTATAGGCCATAACTTTATATCCTCATTTTGAGAAATAAGTTCGTAACTCCAACACGACTACCAGAGGGGAGAGTTAATCCCCAGAGTAACAGAAATCAGTATGGACTGGCAAACAAGATAAACTAAATATGAATTAGGGACTGAATGATTGGGAAGTACTCGACATCATGGGAATTTTAGATTTCGTTCTAGCGGTAATAGAAGGGACCACAGAAGAAGATTTACGATGAATACAGAGAATAGTCATTCAGGGAGACGCTTCCCTAGAGCAAGCAATGTGAGAAAAGTCAAGCTTAAGAGACTGTATGTGCCAGTTAGCTAAGTGTCACCCTCGCGAGTAAGGGAATTTGTCATCCTTGCTACAGAAGAATTGCCGCAAGGCGAGTAAGGATCATTGATGTTGATAAACGATGCCAAAGTAGAAAGGTAAAATATATATAGGTAGATCCTCGCGGCTTCAGTTTTTTAGTACATCCCTAAAGGGGGGAATGGAGTAATGTGGCATCAAGCCAGAATTAAGTGGTTCTAGTGACTATGGAATTGTAAAGGAAGAATGCGATAAATGAAAGAGGAATAAGATGGAACTTATCCACATCTTACATATACGCTGCGATTCAAGAATATTGTGCAAGCACAACGTCAAGGAGAGGAAGTAAAGGTTCATTCCCGAGCTATTATTAATTAATAAGGAGCCAGTGTGAGACGTTAGTTAAGACAAAGGAAATAACCCAAGAAAGATTACAAGGAATATTTATATGAGAATGGTCCAACGAGTAGTTAGTAATTGGTCAGGAAGATCCAGTTATGGCTAATCAGGAGGTTACGAACGAGTCATAAGATCGTGTGAGTAAACAAAGTAGAACCCAACATGGAGAGTTCAACCTCGAAGAATATCATTATAATACTTGAGATATATTCAAACAAGAGTCGGGGTAGCTAAAGACACCGTATGAGTGTTATGGGGATAAAAGAAAGTGCCGCTGGGAAGGCAGTCAAAATATCAATTCAGAATCAACCATACGAGCACAAGGGAGTGGAGATAAGTAACTACGGATAAGTATAGGCAAGGAAGGACATCAGAAGGTCTGTCGAGTATACGATGTAATAAGCTCGCATCTTTACAAGGGTCAGAGGGTCTTCCCTAAGTATTAAGATGAAAGACTAGCTGGGGAAATAAGGAAGAAGGCTTCAAACTCAGTACAATGACCTAAAGAGGAAATGGTCGTGTGACAGCAGTATCAAAACAACATTGTATGCACTCCCTAAGAAAGTGACACCTACAGTGGCTAATGAACAGGGAGTAAAATCAGAAGTGATATTCAGGATCATATGAGTTGTATGGAATTTCAATATATATGGGCACTAAGATAAGCTAAGTATGGACGCAACAAGGGGGTAAAAAGATTAGGAAAAGTAATAGCTTACATTGAAAGAAAGCTAAGATGAAACGAAAGAATTATTTGATCAAAGAGCCAGGGTTAGTACGCTATGGATACACTCAAGATTTTGGAGCATTATCCAGGCAGCATATTTGTTGACAATCATACGGCCATAGAAGACTCCAGTATAAGTTTAAAGAAAGAATTAAGCCCAGGGCATAGGAAAAAGATTGAATTGTTAGAAGATCGTATCATGGATATTCCATAACGCCCATGAAAGGCTAAAGTAATAACTGATACCATGAGCCACATATCGAAAGATAGCTTATGCCTACGTAAAGGCTGATCAGAAGGAAGAGGAAACTAAAGAATTACACCACCTAAGTAAATCAGGAGTCTGATTATTGGACACAAAAATTATAGAAGTTGTGCTGGAGAACATGACAGAATCACTCTTAATATCAGATATTTAAGAGAAATAACTCAACAATCATAATCTATAATGGCTCTACAAGAAAGCCAGTTAGAGGAAGTACCGGCCTCATAAGAAGTCAGCACGAAGCTCCCACCGGATTGTATATATACCAAAAGGTGTGAATATATTAATAAGAGCTTCAAGTTATGGACGTGAATTACACCTAGGTGGAAGGGAGGTCACGAAAGAGATAGAAGATACGATGCGAGATTTTAAGGTAAGTAAGGTAAAGGTGAACAACGTACGAGATACTAAAAGGAAAAAGATCGTGAATAGTCCATACTTTGGATAAAATGCTATAAGCACAGGGATCCAATAACCGAGAATGATAGCGGCATGTCTTCCAGCCTATGATTTCTAAGTACTGAGAGATAGTTAAGAGAATAGAGAAAAGTTGGAGATGATGTGATGTCTTGCTTGAAGAACCAGAATAATATAAGGAAATCTATGGTACAAGAAAGTTGAAGGAAAGTTTATAAATGGGTATGTATAGGTCGCAAGCTAATGGTAGATTGACAAAGTTTTAAGAAAACATAAGTAAGGATGAGGAAAGGCAAGTGAAAAAGTGACGAGAATGGATAAGTCTTTAGGATTAAGCCCATGAATACCAGAAGAGAAGAAAGTTTCTCTATGTTATACAAAGCTCACTATAGCCCTAGTGTACTAAAAAAAGTCGAAGATTAATAGCATTTAGAAGGAATGAAATGCTGACCTGGGAATAAAATAAGGGTATAATTGTGGCAGATAAAGGATGATGTTTGGGCCTTCGTTTGAATAATGAATTGAAGAAAAATAAAGAGAAGAGAAGAAGAAAAGATTTCCCTTGTGGCACGAATTTAGGATACCCCCATAAGGTGAATCACATTGAGACACTATGAAATACGATTATGGGAATCACTTCGGATATTCCTTGAGGTAACGTAAGCCCTAGCGGCAAAGTATTACGTAAGAAGTTTCAAGTTATCAGTGATATATTGTAGATCAATATTAAGGTGAATCAACAATAGATGGACAAAAGTCACAAAGTATGAGATGAGATTGGACCGTCATTCTAAAAATGAGCAGTAATGAGGAAGCATTAAATGACTTAAATTTATACATATGGAATAAGCAACGAGAGTAAGCTGGGATTTGGTAGCAGACCTCAGCAACGATAAATTAAAGTAAGAGTTATGGAAGTAAATTCATACGGATGGCTAAACGAACCTATGCGATGAGATATAACAATATTCGTGAATTCAATAAAGTACCGAGCGAAGAAATTCATTATACTCATATATGCCCAAAGGGACATCTTATCAAGCTCTACATATGAATCCTAGAGATTGGGCACACTTACAAGCTCAAAAATTGTACAAGCTGCATGATGAAAGGTAGTAACATTTACGAGATTAGGAAGATTTCGACTACAGGTCATGATATGAGCAAAATGACAAAAAGGGGGAATACCCTAGAATTTGGATTTATTCACAGAGCAACTGATTAAATGTCAAGAAGAGTATTAAGGTATTCGCACTATAAGTTATGAAAATGATAAGAGAATCAGTCAACATTCGAGGATGACTGTTCTAAAGGGGGGAATAATGTTACGCGCCGCAATATTACGTCAATCTTGCAGGACTACATTACGATGATGTTACGTTTCGCAGTATTAAATTACAATGATGTTGCTCCCTGTAGTATTGTACATTGAATTTGTCGTAAGGTAATTGACATCAGTCCAAGGAAAAGATTATTCAGATATTACAAGGATTATGCTATTTTAAACAAGTGATAAGTAAATTCATGTAGGTGAGAGGGGAAACAAGTCAAAGAAAATAAATTTTTGTCCAAGTTTAACATGTTGGGATAAAATTCGGGCCGAGCGTTAATACCCGGCATTTATGGACTAGTACCATACAAGGTACCATATGACCATGATAGTAGGATGTATAAAATGTATAAAAAATAAGTAGAATTTTAAGTAATTTAAGACAATTCTTAATTATGAGGGTAATTGGTTAATTACTGAGTAACGGGACATTACCTAATTACCTAATAAGTGGATAAAGATTAAACTTTCCCACCCCACTCCCATGTGGCAGCAACAAGCACTTCCTAAAGCTATGGATGTTACTCATTCTTTATTAGGTGGCTATCTAAAGCAGTGATAAATTAACGTGTAAGAAATTAACTTGTAAATACATTCTTGGTTTCATTTATACAAGTTTGGTTTCACTTGGATATGCCTAACTTACATGTTGTATAGATAGAGAGATAAAGCACTATATCCGTATTTTCACCTTCTGAGTGTACTAATTTCACATTATTAGCCTTAGTTTCCAGCAGCCACGTTTGAACATGTTTTCTTTCCAAGAAAGATATTTTTTTTTATTAAGAAAAGTGAGAGATCATATACCTTTATTTCCAATTCAAGGCATTTCAAAAAAAGATGCTAATCCAACAAGCTTCCAACAAAAATTTATTGCGACTCAATTCCAACGAGAATTATTAGCACCTTAGCACCGTAAAATTTTGTGGTTCTAAAGGAGTACAGTGCAACCTTTTCCAAGAATATCATACGGATTTTCCCCCTACTCCAGGTATGTTAAGGCTATCCCTTCTTTCTTTTGGCATGATCCATGCGATACGAACGAAACGTGCAAATGCACAAATTCCATAAATGACTCTATTCATAGAAGTATTAGAAATATCTATGTTCTTGAATTTCCATGTGTCATAATATTTTATCATCTGTTCATGGGTCTCAGAAAAATATGAAAGTTGAAAAGAGTTTACTTTATGATATTACTCAAAGGCAAAATGGCCTTATGAAGCTCCGAAAGATTTTATTAACATACTTTTCATGCATTGCATTCATGTGCATTGACCCATGACCAGATGGAATTATATACGCGTATAAATGTATGTATATATATGTATATGGGATATGGGAAGGTTATGGCGTTATATACGCACCACCACCTGATCAGCTGGTATGTGATGATGATGTTGCCCACAATGGCTGAAATATGATTCAAATGGTGTTATATACGCGTATATATGTAAGTATATTCAAACGACATTATATACGCGTATATATGTATGTATATATATTTATATGTGATATTAGAAAGGTTATGGCGTTATATACGCACCACCACCTGATCAGCTGGTATACGATGATGATTTTGCCCACTGTCGACGATATGATATGCTGGGATGCCCTCAGAGGATGATGATGTTATGAAACATGTACCTATGCACGACATGACATTCATACTTATATGCATAACGCTAAAAGTAATATATGATTTACAAAGTTATTCAGGCTTACAGGTTGAGTCATGTACTCTATATTTCTTCCATGTCTCTTATGTACTTATTTATGTGCCTTACATACTCGGTACATTATTCGTAGTGACGTCCCTTTTGCCTGGGGACGCTGCGTTTCATGCCCGCAGGTCCCGATAGATAGGCCGAGAGCCCTCCAAGTAGGCTATCAGCTTAGCGGAAGATGTTGGTGCGCTCCATTTGCTTCGGGGTCACTTGTTTGGTTAGTATGATTTAGATGTGTATTGTTTGGTATGGCGGGACTCTGTCCCGACCTTTACGACATTTATGTACTCTTAGAGGCTTGTAGACATATGTCGTGTACGTGAAAGATTGTACGGCCTTGTCGGCCTATGTTTTGAGTTTATAAATGATAATGTTGGCCTATTAGGCTCGTATATCACGTGTATATGATGATGTAATAAGAAATATATGTTACGTTGGTGCTCGGTTGAGTAAGGTACCGGGTGCCCGTCGCGGACCATCGGTTTGGAGCGTGACAAGACAGTAGAGTAGTAGTGTGTAGATGCAACAAAATAGGAGAGCAGCAGAGCAATAACACAATAGTCAGCCTTGGCTTGTAGCCGGCTAACACATAAACAGTAGAAAGTAACACCAGAAGTAACAGAGTAGAGAGATTTTTTGTAAGAGAGATAACATTTTAACCACAAGTGTTCGTGTATCTATTGGTTTTTTATGCTAAAGAGAGTAGGGTGTTTATAATTCTGAAAGCGATAAAGAAAATAAGGTAAGGAATCATTAGTCTAACATAATTATGGAAATAATAACCAATCAGTGTCAATTAAAGGCCTGGACTACCTTTAATTTGGGAGTCAAGTTCAAACGGGCCAATCAGAGTTAAATAAGGGAAAAGAATCAACTAGAGTGATCTTACCATAACGGGGGTAGTAAAAGCATGGAGTGTGTAATAAAGACCAGGTTCATAACACGTAATTAAGGAAAGTACACACTGATAGCATATTCACAAAACAAAGTATGGGTTTAATTCTAAAAATTAATCGAGGGAATCTCGACTGTAATTGAAATCACAGGGAATCAAGCATAATCGGGGAAAGTATCACCCAATCAAGGCAAACAGTTCGAAAAATCAGTACAGAACATACAAAATCATAAGTTTGAAGGAAACATCACAGAGTCAGTAGAGGGTATTAGGAACCCTAACCATGAATTAGAGTAAGAAACATAGAGCACATAGAGAGCCTAGAAGAAGTATACAGATTGGCTAAACATAGCAAACAAGACGGACTAAAAAACCTAAAAATTGGGGATTTTCCGTAAGAAGCTTTGAATAAAAACGCATTAACAAAGAAAAACATAGAATATCATTAAAGCAAAAGTAAAAGAAATCAATTTTTGAAAGGGGTTTGTGAAACCCTAGGTTTAAAAATTGAAAGATCGTTTAAAGATGAAAGTTTTTAGGGAAAAACATAGAGAAGCTTCGGAATACTATAGATCTAAAGTAGATCTAGAATAAATCGAAAGACATAGGGTTAGAGTTTCGTGGAACCCATAGAAATAAGAAGAACCTCAAAGACGGCACCGGCCTAAGCCGGAACAGGTTGTAAACTTACTCAAACGGCCGGGGAGGCCGTAAAGTGGAACGGAACTGTAGGAGGTGAGTTGGACCTCTCCAGGTTTGCCTGAGAGCCCCAGAGTATTACTAGACCGGTGCAAAGTGGACAAATAGCCATGAAACGATGAGGAGCCATGGCTTCTGGTGAGAGAACCAGTCGGAGAAGATGACCGGACTCCATCGGAGAAGAGAAGCCAAAGGAGGCTTCTAGAGAGAACTTAGAGTGTAACAGAGAGAGATAGAGAGAGAGTGAGTATTGAGAGAATAAGGGGTCGGAGGGGGGTAGTGATTAGTTTAATTATGGTAAACCTGATCTGGACCGTTGATCTCATTTGATCAACGGTTCAGATCAATTGTGGGGTTGGGCCGGTTTATTTATGGGTTTGGGCTGGGTTGGTTAATGGGTTTTGGGTCAGGTGGGTTGGGTTTAAAACTGGTTATAATT